>JXPG01026469.1:4193-15973 GCA_001015175.1 Megaselia abdita
TCAAATTCAATCAAAGTTTTTAAAAAAGAACATTTTTTGCCAATAATAATATTTAAGCTTTGTTTAAAATTGATTGTAAAATTATTTTATTACTATAACAAAAAAACAAATTTACAAAATTTTTGATGTTTGTAAATTTTGAGAAAATAGTTTTATTTGCAGGTATTTTTTTTTAACAATTAAAAAAATATTATTTTTCTTGTTGTTAATTCTGATCGCCTGGTATTNTTTCGATATACTCCAGTTCGGTCAGATTCTCTGACCATACCGTTCATCCTTGCGACCATTTGCTTCAATCCGAAAGGATTCATCTTCGAAGGAGAGTAACGAACTCCAACGAAGACTTTGTAAATCCTTCACGTAATAAGAACTGACAGGGACCTGAAAGGACCAGATCCCAAATCTCTCCGAAACTTTGTTTTAAAACTTTCAAACTTCCCACCAAGACTTACAATTTTGCCGTGTTTATTTAATTTGTCCAATGCAGTTCGAATTTCGGATACTTTTTGTAGTCTCTTGAGGCATTTCAGTGGATATTTTGGTGGGAAGTTTGAAAGTTTTAATTTTATGGTTCCTAATACTTTCCTAATATTTTAGAAACTTGAAAATTATATATATCAGTAAAGTNCGAGAGCACTGCTTGAAGGGTATTTTACAAGTTGTCACATACTTTTTGTGGTCTTTTAAGGCTTTTCACTAAGGCACGGCAACACAAGTGGGAAGTTTGAAAGTGTTCCTAATACTTTCTTAATATTTTAGAAACTNCCTAATACTTTCCTAATATTTTAGAAACTTGAAAATTATATATATCAGTAAAGTAAAAAAGTAAAAAGAAACTAAGGCTACTGGAGTTTCAAGTATCCCAGAAAAAATAAGTATAGTAAATTTTACTAAAATCTACTACTTTAGTACCAACCTACATTTTAAATAGTACAATTTTAGTAATTTTTACTAAAAAGTAGTAAATTTTGCAACTCAAAATATTTCCTTATATTAAAAATAAATAAAAACAAATTTTGTGTTTTTTCTTTTTATTTCTTATTCAAAATTAGATTTTTTTAATTTTATTGAGTTACTAACATTTAACATTTTTTAAATATTTCTTCATTTTGTAGTAATAAAAAACAAAAAGACCTTGTCCGGGTTTCAACTCAGGCCTGAAAAAAGATATAATGATGGCATTTCAACTGTTAGTAAAACTTACTACATATATGCACAATTCACTAATATTTGTAGTAAATTAAGAAGTTTCCAGAAAAAAGGATAATTTTGCAAATAATTCAATTTGTGATTTTTGAGCAGAAAAATCAATTTATTTTCTACTTTTCTTCTACAATTTTTAAGAAGTTTCCATAAAAAAAAAACAAAACATTTTGTTTCCGCATATTTTTGTAAAAAATGCAAAGGTAAGAACTATCAACATCCGGGTCTGAACTAATAACTGAATGAAAAGCTAAAATTTCGCTAAAAAAAAGTACTAAAACTTGTAATTTAAGCTACTTCTGGATTAGCAATTTTTATTATTAGTAGACATTTTTACTAAATTAAGTTTTTATTAATTTTTTTACAATTTAGAGATTAGAAAGATTTTGTTAATATATTTACTACTTACTAGTAAATTTTACTATCACCAAAAGAGCAATTATTACTCTTAATACAATTAATTACAAAGACTTTGCATAGTTAGTAGTGACATGGTAGTAATGCTTTATTTTTTCTGTGTACTCGATATAGAATATATAGATTCTTTGCATACAATAGCAAAAAAAACTTAACTTTTTGGTAATTTTGTGTTCAAGTAGTGAACTTTAAGATACAGATTACGAAAATAAAATTGATAATTTAGCTTTGCGTTCATCTAAATGAAAACGGTGGGCATTGAACCTCTGCATCTTGACTTTTCTAAATTCATTTAACTAATTAAAGGTTAACAGCACTGCTGGATTTACGTGATGACATAATTTTGTGTCAATATTTTATTCCATGATTTTGTTCATTCGTTTTTGTCTGATATAAAACTCATAAATAAATGCATTGTTCGTAGTTATGAATTTTGCCTGTAAAAATCTGAATATGCACTATATACCCATTCAAAAATAGGTAGAAATAAAATACATTATAAATCATGGAATAAATATAATGGGGTATGGCACAATTTTCCTTTCTCTTTTAATCTTGACAAGTGATGAGAAAATAAAATACTACACTCATTGAAAGATGTAACATCACATTATTTTGATCAGTTCTCAGCACAAATTTATTGTGTAGGCTACTCATTGAAATGTGCACAATTTTGACAAAAATTTAAAATGTAAATGTTTATTAATAAACTGTGTGCATCATGAGCAGAGTATGAACTGCACAAATTAAATATGTATCCAAAACAATATGTATTTTCATAATCATTAAAATGTGTAGCACACTTATTTCGTATGAAGAATATTCATCAAATGGAATATGTGAAAAAGTATTCCCTTTTAACTAGGCCCTACAGCAGTACATTAAAATATGTAGGGTGCAAATTTTGTTTGCTCAACGATTGATGCTTACAAATTTCAAATAAATAGTTTTGGATTACACGTCGTAAGTATCACTAAACCAACTCATTTTTAATCAACACCATGACTTCTTGATCATTTCCTTGTGTCGAATTCATCATATGTTCACTTTTATCAACAACTATCTAGTCACAGCATTCACGTGAGTATAATCCTAATTCTTTTATTAATTTTTTCTTCCGTTCATTGAAGCTCCTTCATCGAGATATGCTGTTCCTCATCGCACAGCAAGCCCATTTAAGTTCGAGAATCTAACAACAACTGATGTAATTTGTGCCTTCAATTCATGAAGAGCAACGCATTTGGATTAGATGGGGTTTCTTTAAGATTCATCAAATCCTAGTATCGTCAACGTCCTAACACATATTTTCAACCGATCTATCAATGAAAGCTTTTTCCCGACTTCCTGTAAGACTGCTAAGGTGATTGCTGTTCCCAAAAAAAGGTGGAAATGAGTTCCGACCTATAAGCATTCTTCCATGTTATTCAAAAAAGTAATGTCATCACAAATAATCGGTCATCTTCATCTCAAACAACTGTATTGCGAAGGTCAATCTGGTTTCCGAAAGTTCCACAGTTGTAAGTCAGCATTCCTTGAAGTATCTGATGAAATTAGAAATGCAATAGACAACAATGAAGCATTCATTCTAGTGCTTATAGATTTCTCCAAACCATTCGATATAATAATTCACAGCTTACTCATCGATAAACTGAAGCTTCGCTTCGGCTTTAGTGTAGAGTCCAGTTGTTGTCTACTTGAGAGTTATCTTCAAAATAGAACATCCTTCATCTTCAGCAGTAATAGTCTGTCTCAACCTGTTCAAAATCAATCTGGTGTGCCTCAAGGTTCTATTCTTGGACCTCTTTTATATAGTTTGTATACATCGACGATATGTTCAATAGGTCGATTTTTGAAAAATGTACGCCTCATTTCTACGCTGATGATACTCAGATTTTTCTACGATGTCCGCTAGATCAACTTTCTCAATCAGTTCATTTAATAAACAAAGACCAAAAGACTGGTCATTATTGAAGGAACTGAGAATCAACGCTAGTAAAACACAATGCATTGTATTCATTAGGGCGAAAAGTCACAATGTTTCATCCCTTCCATCAGATGTTGTTAATGGTACATCTGTCAATTTTGTTGAAGAAGTCAACTACCTTGGAGTTTCATGAGCTCCCCCTTAAGTTAAGACAATCAAATCACCAAGAGCACTAGGGCAATTTACTTTGGTTTGCGTTGTCTTTGGAATAATGTAGAAGGCGTGACATCAATGTTCCTGTCCATGATCTGATATGATCTCGCTCAGAAAAGTTTTTTCGTTGGAGACGTAATTTTTTAAAATCAACTACCTATCAACATAAAGTACTCCACATATGTAAAATTGTTTAAAGAAAATTTAATATGTTATTTATCTAGTCACTAGCTTTATATCATTGCCATGTTGGACTACTTAGCATAAGTTTTAATTTAAATAGAAATTGAATTGAACATATTTCTTATACTTTTCTCGATTTTTTTCTAAAAAGTATTGATTGGTTTCTAGATAGAAAACAATATAGCTTTTTTTTAGGTAAATTATCATCCAGATCCTACCTGGCAGTACTTTAGAAGATTCGTGAATTCCAGATTGACTCGCACCACCTAACCAGCTCACGACAGTGTTGTTAGAGACGATTTATATGTAGCAATGGACCAGTTAGGCATCTATAAGAAGCTCATCTTATTGTGTCAGATGATTTTATCGGACAACAAAAGTACTGTACGTGTATCCAAGAAGTTATCAAATACAAAGTCATAGTACGAAGAGCCGAACATCAAGTAACATCATCATGGTTGAGCAGCGTTGTCAGGTCTAAATTTGTACCAAGGAACAGAAGATCTACCAGACACTCAGTTATATGTATGGGGCCGAATCGTGTCAGAATCAAACAAGAACCTGCTAGGGGTATTTGTGAGGAAAGTACTGATTATGATTTATGGACCCATCTGTGAAAGCAACGAATGGAGAATGCTTTACAACCATATGAGCTATATCAGTTAAATAAGGACACCAGCATCGTTCAAAGAACGGCAAAGCAATAGATACCTCCCTATAATGGGTATCGGCAATTAGCAATTGTGGCTTTGAACCCTTTAACTACTAGGGTTAAACAAACAATGGCTGGGGCATGTATACCGCATGCATGGCGAGCCTCGAAGAAGACTTCGATTTCGACTTAGAGGTATACTATACAAACATCGACTTCGTAGTACACCTCGATAAAAATAAAACGGGAATGAATTTTTCGTCCAGAGAAAGTCTCCTGATTAGTCGTATAGAAAAAAGAATCCACCCTATTTCGAAGAGTTCTCATTTTTCGCATACCTTTTAATAAACAGCAGAGAAGTAAAAGCGATTTCTACTGAAATTATTATCATTTCAATGATGATGATTTCTCATTTTCCAAATATGAAACTCATTTCATATAGTTTTAAAATAATTGAAAGTTAAAAAATATAATTTATTAAAACGAATTTTAGTTAATTAGTTTGATTTAGAGACAAACTATTCCTTTATATAATCTAGAGAAGCCTTTGAAAAATATCTATCTTTGAAAACAAATTCATTTGCAAATTTGTATGTAATTAAAGACTTTTGTCGAGGATTCTTCAATAAAAGAAACTGGGACAAGTTGGAAATTAATAGTCGCAATAGTTTTTAAGAATAGATGTTGTTGAAAGTTGTTCTTCAAGTTTTATTCATTGTAGGTTTCGACAACGCAATGGTGAGATAGACAACTATAAAAGAATCACAATACAATCGTTATATTAATTTTGCTTCAGTAATTCCTACTTTTTAGTTACTCTTTCTTTTCTTTTCCATCTTTAAAGAACCAACACATAATAAGGCCTAAATATTTGTTCGTTAAATTTTAGAATTTCTAAAGAGCATTGATTTTTTGTTATTCTACTTGAAAAAAAATAATATTGGTTTCTACATTTTTGCGAATGAATTATAGCACTTTTCTTACACACTCAAAATGTAATTGGAGCTTTAACTAATTATATATTAAGAGGAAGATCCAAGTGTGTTCAATTTGACCCCACTTCGAAATTGAAATCATTTTCTCACCTATCTATATCATAAGTTCAACCAATTTACCCTTAATGACTACAGCAAATGCTTCATCGAAATTAGATACCGTTTCGGAAACACTTTATGAATTATAATTTCCGGTCAATTATCTCATCAACTTGTTGAGTAAAACGTGACCGAAATACTATTTTTAATGGTTTTGATGAATAGTCAAGAAAGAGGTCTATGTGATGAGCAACATATGGTTTATGTCTACCTTTTGATTTTTTATTTATATAGGAAGGGAGAGCATTGTTTTATAAGCGGTAAAATAGAGCTTCATTTCATTGTCAGTCAGTGTAAAACTAAAATTGACTAAGTAAGAAAATTCACCCTTAAAAATACATCACATCTCAAGAAATCATTATTGTGTAAAAACATTTAATAATATGCTAAATTAACTGTTATGATAAATCATGTAGTTAAATGAAATAAATAAAATAAATAAAAAGATTTAAAAAAAAGTTTCAAAGCATAAATTCAGATTTGTTCATATTTTGAAAGAAAAAAAAAGAATTATCGTTCAAACAAAATCAAAAAATTTAATCCACAAAAAGCTAAATGAGAATAATGATATGGGCTTTTAACCTCGGCCTCTTGACTCGATAAGATATCACTTAACCAGTCGAAGGTTTATATACGACTTAATTTTTGTCATTATTTTGTCTGATTTTCAACAACATCAAGAATATGTAAAATTCAAGTCTATAGCTAAAGCCGCTCCAAAGTTATTAACAAGACTAAAACCGACAGTGACAATATAATCCTTTCTTTTATTTCTATTAAATTACAATAGGGTGGAAGTCTATATTAATATAGTCTCTCAGCACCAGGCCTATTTACATGTACTATGATGGTCCCCGTGGAGCTTGTAACCCCATCTAAAAAGGGAAATCTCTTTTAGACTACTTACACTTTCAATGAATGCTTTAATGTCTTTGATTGTCAGCTTACTGAATCAATGTTATTTTATAAATGAGTTCCCAAGTATCTGAAATTCAGGCCTACGAAGAATGGTATTAGTGAGCCATACCTAATTTTAAATTCAAAAAAAGACTAACCCCTTTCGTTGCATTGGGTGCTTCTCCAGTCTGTGGGTCTAGCTTTAGCATTTAACTCCTCTTTCGTGTCCGTCAGGAGCTTATGGATAGGTTGCTAGTAGAAGCCTTAGACAGTTGCGTTGTGTCACCATCTCTGAAAGAAGGTGAAAGAAAATCAGACGGTGCCTTGTAAAAGAGGTTGAAATCCTGTACCGGGAATTCGCATACATGCGAATCTACGCATAGTATTGGAAACTCGCATTCATGCGAATGTGCATTACAGTATCGGAAATTCGCATGCATGCTAGTTTCAATAGCAGTATAGCACATTCGCATTGAAATAAAATCGAATACATGCGAATATAGAAATATATTCAGGAAATTCGCATTGGATAAATAGAGTTTCACATTCATGCGAATATACTCGAACTTATCTTATATTCGCACGAATCCTAAGAAACCATATACTGTCATGAGACTCTTAAATGACTGTCATATGACATTGTTGTCAGGACCGTGGCAGTCACAAAAATCGTTACTATGACATCAATATGACCGAGTCATGATGTCATAGTAATGTCTATGCCGAAACATGAAAAGACTTGCTGTCATAATGTGACATAAAACCGACGACAAAAAGATGTGGATCGAGAACTGTCTGCAAGTCATACGATTATTACATCAAACAGACAGCTTGAAAATAAAATTCCTTCCCTCCTCCAAACTCACAATCCCCTTTCACCCTACCCAACCCAATTTCTTATAAATAAACATATTTTAGTGAAATATGTATTTAACTGTATTACATATAGTACAACTTTGAAAGAAAAAAACCCTAAAATCAAACTTTCCTCGAAGCTAATTTAAATATTAATACACTTACAAAAAATCTTAAAGTACTAATTATAAATAAAATAACACTCCACTTAGGAAGCTTATTTAACAATAACTAAATTTCACTAGCGGTTCAATATCTTAGAAAAAATATATAATATTTTAATTACGTCCGCTCCGAATGAAAGTTTGCGATAAACTGACAACTTTGTATCATCAGATGACTCTCATGAAGCAAGAATTAATGTCCATGACATCAGAAAGAAACCAAATGACAGTCAGGGTTTTCATTGATAATTTAAGTCTTTTTATGACAACATAATTATGACAGGGCAGTCAAAAAAGGCTTAGTTCGTGACAGCACACTTTGTCTTTTTATGACACTTTCATGATGTAATAATGCTATCAATCATTTCCGGGCTTTTTGTGACCAGAAAAAGACTGTCATAAGACAGTTAAATATGAGTTTTTCTATGACTAACTTGTCATGTCCGGGCATGGTTACTTGGGATGCGAATGTATACTATAGCTTTAGAGATTCGCATGTATGATTATCAAGACAAAAATGTGCATGCATTCGAATTTCTGAAATAATTTCGTGGACTCGGAAATTTTAAAAAGGTGGAGAAGTGTATAATATTTCCTTTTTACCTAGTTTTTTATTGGAAGAATAGATTGAAAAACGGTCTAGCTCAATTTCATGTTCATGCATTCAAATTTTTGAAATAATTTCGGGGACGCGGAAATTTTAAAAAGGTGGAGAAGTGTATAATATTTCCTTTTTACCTAGTTTTTTATTGCAAGAATAGATTGATCAATTTAAGATTGCATTATAGCTCTCTTTCCTGAATTTTAAACAAAAACGCACTTTAGATCCTTTCCAAACACTCCCACCCTGTTGCAAACTCGACTCTAGAATAAATGGCTTGAAATCTGGATTCGCGTCGAACGATTTATCTATGAAATCGAAGAGTTACCATTCGATGATTTCCATTCGCTCCTTATTGATTCCCAAGTTCGGTGCTCCTCGGTCGATTTAGGTGATTTTCAAATCTTCCTTAAGAACCTTATTAAGGCTGAGATTTTCAAGCCGTTTGCTTACCGAGTTGAGTCTAGAACTTAGTCTTCCAGACATTATGCGAGACGCTTGACTCTTCTTCCGTTAGCTTTGCGACTTATATTGCCTTATAGCATTTTTCAAGTCTTCCTTCAATATTCTGGCAATGCTGTGAATTGACGGAGAATTCATTTTTGCTTAGCGAAGTAGCATTCTACATAAGGTTCTCAAGAAGAAGGATTGATTGGAGCTATTTATGGTCTCACATTATGATATATCAAGTTCCCTTACATCTCTTGTACGAATCATAGAGCGGTAAAATGTACTATATTACTACTACTTTCCTTTTTCTACTTTCTTCAGTCTACTTGTGTGTTTGCAAACCTGTCTTAAAGATTCTGAGATGTCATTCGTCCACCAAGGAGGATTCTGTTTTTTTAGGGTATAAGGAGGATTACAGGCTTTTACATTCAGTTCTTCTATACTACTTTTTTGTCCCACTGGATGAGGATTTATATTGAAATTAACATCACCTTTAAAGATAGTCTTATACTAAACGATATGGAGCGATGATCCGAGAAGAAGTAAACTTTTAAAACTTTCCAGTTACTAATTCCGTATCACTCATGCTCTTCGAGCAGATGATGATATCAATAACTTCTTCCATCCTACCATTTCCGAAGAAGGCTTCTATGACCAATACCAATGTCTCTAGCAAATTAAAAGTTCGTTGTACAACTGCTGCCTACAAAATAATGTATAATATATACCTGTGTATTGGTCCGGTTCTCTTGAGATAATACCAGTTGAAGATACATTTCTGGTATCTTCGAGCCGTCGAGGATTACTTTATCCAAAGACGATGAATATGATTTTTGGTGTACGAACCTAATGCTGTATCAGACATCGACATCAAACTGATATTAAACTCTCACTTCCACAATGAATTGTTTGGTAAAGAGCAAATCAAAATCAGATTTGTTGATTTAACTCGCAAATATTGTATTTTATTTTTTTATTTCAATAAAAAACAAAGTATATATTTAATAAAATTCAAAGCCTCTCGACTCATACTTTTTGTTCAATATATTTTTATTAAATATACATCAAAATGTTGCCTGTTGGAATATTAATTGGATGGATAAATACATTTTATGTTTCATGGCTGAATCATAACAACCTTATCCATTTTTTTTAAGCAAATTATGTAATATAATTAAATTATTTGTTTTTTAGTTAAGCAAAGTGAATTAAAATGTATTGGAAATTCTGATTTGTTTGTAATTGAACATCATTGTATGTTGTCGACCTCTAATACACTCCTTCACATCACTGAGGATTTCCCTCTTTCTTCAGTGATGTGAAGGACTAAAGCACTGGTAAATAGATAAAACTAAATCACACAACGAGCCAAAGCTGACTCAGGGTGTAGCAGTGATATTAAGGAATATTTGCTTCCTATGTGTTTACCAGCTGCTTTTCTACATCAGTGTTGTTAGTTTTCCCTCTTCCTCTGAATAGAGTCAGTGATGAGTTGTCTGCTATTTTAACGAGTGTATTAGAGGTACCCTTTTATTTCATCATCATCGAAACGACGAGGGTGGCGTCAGGTAGTATACCCGACTCACACGAAAAATTCTGACGTCTGCACTGAGGAACGAACTCAGAATCGTCAGACTGGAAAGCGAGAGTGCTAGCACCTACACCAACCAACTACCTACTAAATAGATAGGAAGCAAAAATTACTTAATAAGTTTTGTGAATTAGTAGAAAATTCCTGTATACGTTTAAATTCCTTTATATGTTTCAATAGAAAATTTCTTGATATTCAACCATTGATTTTTGTGAACCGTTTTCACTTTATTCATATTCCTAATATCCAGCCAACTGAACTCATAAAGTCCAAAAACATACGACCTCAATTATTTTAATCGAAATAACAGCAATCTGATTTATTGGATGGGAATTTTCAAATTCCAGTAGTTTTTATTGCGATTCACTGAGCACATGATAAAAAAACCATGTAAATTGAATTCCCGCTGTCAAAATTTATTTGTTTAATGCAGATAACGTCCCACTGAAGTGGGTTTATAGTGCGACCAAATAGAAAAATAATTGTCACTGATTATTACCGGCGGTGAATGGTTTTATGATGCCCATGTTGTTTGTGGGTTCAATTGCAAGGGGAATTCTAATTGGAGGCATTTGAAGTGATTTTAACTTTGTCCCATTAAATTAATGGGTTTTTTGAAACTACAACAAAAAATTGTTAATAACTTTGAAACTGATGTGGATAGAGACTAAAAAGGTTCACAATAAGCTAATTCCTTAGAAAACAGTTTTTATTGAAAAACTTGTATTGAATTCTACTTATAAAATTTCTTTAAAAATAGATATGGTTAGTAACGTTATTAACTTAATGGTTGATAACTTTATTAACGCTATTTTGAATACCCTTTAACAGAGTTTTGGGATAATAATGTTTTCAACTTATTTAATAGAGTTGAATATTAATTATTCAACATTGCTATTTTTATTATGAGCTTTTTTTGTTAGTTTTAAAATATATGTTATTTATTGTTTGGTTTTCCACTCTCAGTAGCACATTTAGAAGCCAAAAATGTATATATATTTTCAAAACAATCCACCAGTGTTATCAAATTTATCTTTTGGGTTTAAAAATAGAACAAACAATAGATACTTTTTCAAAAATCTAGAGAAAAGTCAAGAAAAAATGCAATTTTTGTATAAAAAATTTTCGTTCTGACAAAAATGTTCAAAAATCTATAATGAAAAGTATCTAATGTTGGGTTTTTCTTACTCAGTACCACATTTGTATCTAGAAACAAAAACATTCACATTTCCCACCACAGTGCTAAACTACCACCACAAGGAAAGGAGAATAGACGTCTTTTGGCAGGAGTAATCTCGTCCATTCGGTCATCTCAATCTCTGGGTTTTGATTTTCTTCATGTTGTTATAATGTGTTGAGTTCCTCATTGTGTCTAATTCTCCACTCCCCGTTAGTAATAATTATAAGGACTTTTCTTTCGAAAACCCGTAATCTTTCGCAGTCTAAATAGCCTTCAACTCCCATGCCTCGTATCCATATGTAACGATATGGAATATTAATGTTAGATAGATTTGGATCTTTGTTTCTCTCAATAGG
>JXPG01026496.1:0-12935 GCA_001015175.1 Megaselia abdita
ATTGCGAATAATAAAGCTAATAATAATAATAGAATTTAAAAAATATATAAATTTTTTAAAGAAACTACATGGAATGTGTTTAAGCTTTTTTTTATAAAAACATATTAATATTTGTGTTTTCTTTTTTGTTAATGTACAATGTGTTGAGTTCTCTAGCAAAACCAAAAAAACATAGAATAGAAAAAAGATTACATTCAGAAAAAAGTAAAACTTGGAAAAAAAATAATTTAAAAAAAAAGTAAAAATGTAAAAATATAAGCCAAATTAAAGAATATAGAAAATCACTCCAGTTCGTTACTCTAACAAAAGTGTTACTCCAGCACAAACAAAAAATAATAAAATTTCACCATCGAACGGAGTGGAATTAAAGTTGAAATTCAAACTAAAAACATGTAGGAATTGAACAAATGCTGAACATTCTACCCTTTTTTGGTGTTAAGTCACAAAACTACCATTTTTAGAAGCAGTTTTGTAATTTTACTCTTTGAAGGTACCTCTTTTAATTTTCGGTGAAGAAGCAAAGTTTTCCAACCAAAATTTAATGGTACACAGTGTCCTGAACCAAATTTCCCTAATCTCGAAATGAAACTTAACATCCTTTATGATTTATTTATATAAGAGAACTTTAAATTTAAATTTATTTTTGTTTTTAATCAGAAATTAATAAAAGTTTTTTTGTAAAACGTATTTTTTTAAATGAGAGTTTATTCTAGTTTAAACTCACAACCCCTGTTAACACTAATAAGATATCTTTATAATCACCTCATATAGTAACCAGTGATGTCACCAAGTCAGACATGGTTCAAAAAGTTGCTTGCACATGAATTTTGTGACTGAGTCGGATATTCACAGCCTGTTAATATTTAAATATTCAAATAGCTGACATGTCTCAAGCAGTTTGGGAGATGTTAGTTTCTAGACCTTTCTATTCGGCATATTAAGCCATCATTTGGAAATCTTTATTGTTAATACTTATCATTGAAATTTTCCACAACTTTAATGAATGCATCAAAATTGAGACTTCATTCTTGAGATTCACAGTTTCTAAGTAGCAAGACAGTTGAAACTTCGATTGATGTAAGAGTCTTGCTTACTAGTATTGATTCAGAGCAAGGACAAAAGTTAGGTATTTTCTTTGACCTCTTTAACCTACCAACAGAACCCCTTAAATTAAATCGCTTAGTAACTAGACACATTGAAAAAATCCTATAATTTTTTATGCAATTTAGAACAACTCTAATTATAGTAGATGTTTGATTAGTTTCTACTTGACTGTGGTTCGCATGGTACGTATCAACAACACAGTCAAAGAAGTATTGCTAAACTCATGAGATGACTTGATTTTTGACAATTGTTTTTTTTTTATATTTGTTGAATTAAATACCTGTAATCATTTTAGTTTTGAAATAAACGATTAGTCATAAATATGTTCTTAAAAAAATGGCAAGAAACCTATTTCTTATAAATTTATTTAAATCCGTCTTAAAATGTATTTAAAAATAATATAATAAAAGTTCTTTAGTTGTTCAAACATGATTAACACCATGAAGCACACTATTTGATCTAGAATAATATATAACATTCTTAAATATAATATGTTAACATGCAACTAACGACCTAGACATATTGTTCCACATCAAAAGACGACAACAAGGAGCGATGTTGTGTCCGATAAATGTTTAATCAACGTTTCTCTCGCCCTTGCATTCAGACAAACAGCTAGCCGGCCGCCCAGTAATTCGCAACACAGAATGTCCATTACTACAGTTGTTCTACATTTTAACATCTCAAGACAAAGTTGGTAACATCAGTTTTCAACGGTAAGACAAATACTTCACTGTTGTTGTATGTCTGAAGTTGTCGTCTTCGTCTCCTCACTCAACTATAAACAAAAACCGAAGGAAAATTAAGATGACGCAAATAGTGCGTGGTCGTCCATTATCCCATTATTATACATACAATATATATACTGTTTTGTCGATTCTCTCTTTCAGCATCTTAAAGATTGTATGCCTAACCTAAATTGGTTTTTATTTGATTTGCAAGAGATCTGAACGAGTATACTGCTTTACTGACTGACTGTGCCATGCCAAGATGATGATGTATTTATATAATGTGAGGTAATTATAATAAATGCATATACAACATCAGAGGAGATATCAAAGAACTGTCGTTATTGCAGTTCACATTTAGTATTAGCTTTAACTTTAACGCTTTTAAAATGAAGAGGTTGCATTTTGCGCCCATTGATAGAGTATACAAGACATGCAATACTCGCACGATACACTTCAAATTTTTTTAGGGATGTGGTTTTCAATTCTTTGAAAATATAAAAAGTTTCTCAAACTAAAAGCACTATAGCAAACTACCTTGAACTGAAAAACTTCGATATTTCTGATACTTATACTATGCAACTACTAGGTCAAAGGCATGCATCTTTAATTGCCAGTCGCAAAGTCTTAGAAATTAGAGATAATGGACCGATGGTTTCAAAAACACGTCTAGGCTGGGCTTTTCATAGACCCGTTTCCATAAATAGTGTCGATCACATATACGGCTGATGATATGATCCGAAACAAAAAAATCTTTGAAAACTTTGGTGTTAATGGATCTAAAGGTCTCATTAAAAATGAAGACGAAGTATGCAAATAAATGGCTCTTCGATCTATTAAAAAATGCGGAGCACAATATGAGGTGGCATTACCCTGGAAAGATCCAGACGCATTATTACCGAACTCTTTTATGGTAGCTTTTAAAAGACTAAAGTTCTTAGAAAAAAAAAACTCCTTAATGATGATGTTTGCGCGAGCACTACAAAATTCAAATTAACCAACTATTAAAAAAGGGTCATGCTAGGAGAATATCGTTCAGTAGCATGAATAAANTAAAAAAAAAAGCTTGGATACTACCACACTTCGCAGTGAAGTAAATCCTCGAAAACCACACAAGTCCCAGAGAGTGGTTTTTGACGCAGCAGAAGATGTTATTGGGAAAAGCTTAAATTATTTTCTTCATACCGGGCCTGACTGCTTAACATCGATTGCTGCAGTTCTTCTTAGGTTCCGTCAACACAAGATAGCTTTCGCAGGTGATATTCAGGAAATGTTTAACAGGGTAAAACGTTAAAGACGAGGATACTTTTTCACAATGTCTCCTTTGGCGTGATGTGAATGTCAATTTACCTGTTAAATTATATCGGATGAAGGCAATGTTGTTCGGGATTCTAAGCCCAATTTGTGAAGAATTATAATGCTGAGCCATATTAGAAGTTTTGTCTGCAACAATGACGATGCTTTGAAGAGCATTCCTCAAGAATTAGTAGCATATAACTTTTCAATATCAGTTCAATCCAAGAACAGCTATCAAAAAGTGTTGGGAATAATGTGGGATGAAAAAATGTACAAGTTTCACTTCGATTTGACGAAGAACTTCTAAATTTCAAGCATGCTCCAACAAAGCGTGAAGTCTTAAAAAATTCTGTCTTTGATCCTTTGGGTTTGCATAGTCCTATAACTATTAAGGCAAGACTATTTATGAGAGAAATTTCAAATACTTCAATAAGTTGGGATACCAAAATCAATGCTTAAATATTCACTTCTTGGAAAAGATGGTTAGAAGAAGTGAAAAGTTTGGAAAACCGAAACCTCCAAAGATGCTACACAAAATCTTCAAGATCGCAAGTAGTCCGAACTGAACTCCACTCATATTCAATGATGCCAGCATGCAGGATTATTTCTCTGTAGCTTATTTGTGATCCATTTATAAAGAAAGTATTCAAACTTCATTAGTATTTGCAAAAGGCTATAGAGTTGCTTCAAAGTCTATTAATCTCGATAAAATGACTATTTCTAAACTAGAGCTCATGGCGGCTCAATTAGGAGGTAAAATTGCAACTATTATTCAAAAAGAACTTACCATTGAAATCTTAAAAGTATATTACTGGACGGGTTCGAGCATTGTTATGGCTTGGCTAAATAGCGAAAAGAAGTTACCAGTATTTGAATCAAATCGTGTTCAAAGAATTCTAAGTACTCCCAAAAAAGGAGATTGAAATTGCCTTTCTACAAAGGTCGATATTGCTGACTTATTGACAAGAACTATCTGCCAAAGAGCATAATCTACAACACGTGTATAGTTTGCGACCAACATAACCTCCTATTTGACCAAGAAACAGATGGAAACTGAGGATACCTTCTGGGAACAACTGGAGACAGCCCTGATGCATGCCCAAAATATGACTCGAAATACATCATTGATGACTTCAATACCCAGAAAGTCGTCTGTGATTGATTCTTCACAATCGATAAACAATATCTTTTCATCGATTTTTAAGAAGACAGCATTATTAGAGATGAACTAAACACGCACGCAGTTAACAGTTGGGCATTCCAAAGAGAGTCATCCAATTATTCAATTATTAGCAGATACAAAGAGTGTTGTTCAAATAAAAAAGAAAGCATCGCAGCAGTTTTCCACAACTAATCGTGTCCTCCAACGAGATGAGCTATCCTGTGGCGTTTTAACATCAGTTTGGAGATTTTCATTTTAAGAGCTGGAGTTATTGATTCTAGGAATGAGGTGCTCACCAGTATTTCTAACTTCTTGGTTTCCCCGATGCAATCTCCCGCTAAAGATCTACAGAACCCTGAATTCACTAACGAGCCGAGTTGTGGACATTTTCAGAACAGCACATAAGAATGCTGGGGGTATTCGAGAGTTAATTACTGTGAATGATTAAGGGACGGTCTGTGAAGCAAAGGAGTCGAGGCTCAGTAAAACAACGAACTAAACAATATATATAATGATCAAACAACGATAAAGAGAATCCGTGAACAACTCCTTCCATGACTTGGGCATGTATGGTGTATGCACCACCAAGGAATATATTTTTCGCCAAGCCAGACCGAGATGCGGAGAAATAAGGTATTTTTTGCGGGTTTACCATCAAAAGTAACAGCAACTGTTTTCCCCAAGTGCGATGCGTTAACTGAAGAGTGTATCAACAATCTACATAATGCAGTAAAGCAAACAGCACACCTTCCTTTTTTGAACTAAATAGACGCCTAAACAAATGTATCAGTAGGAACTGACACAGATACGATAAAGAACGATATTTTATGATTTCATCTCGATATTGATTTCAAATTAAGTATCTACAAAATGGCAAACACGTCTCCGGCTGAAATTATAGATCGAGTATATTGGCGCTAATATTTATGGATGCATGGTATAGTTGTACTGCCATGGATAGATGCGATGTGGATCGATGACTGACTTGGTTTCATGGTGTGGAACGGCTATGACAAATCGTGTGAAATATATGAATCAATTGGAACACCCACTAGTCACTCCGTGATCATTATGCAAAAAATTCTGTTTAAATTTAAATATATTGCCACATTAGAGTGTTCATTAATTATATTTTTGATCAAATTATTAGATTTATCTGGAGGAAAATGGTAATGAAGGTAACTAGAGTGGTTTCTTATTCAGTAAATTAGCCAATTTGCATTTTATATATTCTTTTGAATTTATCTGTTTCAATTTTGTACTGTGGGATAATTGGGTATTCATAATAATTAGTAGTATGGTGTACCATAGTTTATGAAATATTAGTTGCCTTTTAAATAAGAGAAGGTCAGGAGTGACAAAACAAAACATTAAGTTCAAATTCCCAGATTTCCTTCATTGATTTTATTGTAAACTTCATAGGAATCAAAGAAGATTTTTTAAATAGTCTTATTGTCTGTTTCAAGTTTAGGAATCTCTATCAATTTTCTTTAAATATGGAATTATTTTATTCAAATTGAACAAACATTTTTCTTTAAAATTTAATTTTTTTTCTTCCATTAACATCGTGTTTTATAAGTTTATGATTTAAAATATTATTTTGTTTTATGTGTTTAAATATATATTTCCATATTTTTTTAATTCTTAAAGTTCTTATTTTCTAATATTTTGATTATATTATATATTGATGAAATATAATAATTGATTTTTGTTTTATTTTTTTTTTAAATTAATAATTTTATGTTTAATTTTGAAAACAAAAATGATAACGAAAAATTAAATTGTTTAATTTTGTAAATTTTATATTTATTAAAAACAAACATCCATATTTTTAATTCCAATAATCTGGATATTAATGCGTTATATTTAATGTTTTTAAGTATTAATTTTAATATTAGAATTTTGATTATTATAAATATTAATATAAATCAAATTGATTTATTGTTTGTTGATATGAATTTCTGTTTGATTTTTTGTATGATATTTATTATTTTGCTGAAGCTGATGGATTTTTTTATTTTGGTAATAGTTTCTCAAGTATTAAAGCCTTTCAAAATTTCCTTTTCAACTACACCCAAATTGTAAAAACCGAAGCTGTTTTAATCACTGAGACAGTGGGACACTGTAAACAAAGACAAGGAGTCATGATCGACAATAGGCTGAATTTCAAGTCACATATATAGTTTGCAACGGAGAGGAAGATATCATCAATATATAGGCTTAATGTAATAAAGACGATTCGAGGATATCGAACAATTTCATCAGAGGCGGCATACTTCTTAGCAAGTATGATACCAGTCCACATCTTTGCTGACGAGATGGCCAGGATATATTGGAGAAACACAAATATCCCTGGAGTTCAAGCAAGAAAGAAAGGTCAGCATTGAAGAACATAAGAACTGATGAAAAAAGTACTTAATTGGAAATATGGCAGGCTAGGTGGAATAGCACTTCCAATGCAAGATGGACCTACAAACTTATTCCTGTAGTAAGAATCTGGATCGAAAGGAAACATGGAGAATGCAGCTACCAACTGATGCAATTCCTGTCTGGACACGGTGGATATAGGAAGTATCTACATAGGTTCGGTCCCAATACGTCGACAATGTGACCACTTTGCTTTAATGCGGAAGAGGACACAGGGCACCAATTTTTTACATGGACCGCGCTTTTTTTTAAGGATTTGGAGGAATTTACAATCACAGAAATGTCTTGAACTACATGCTATAATCGGAAAATAACTGGCTGCAGGTTTAAAGCACATCTATACTGAGAGAGTTACGACAACAGGGGAAAAAACAGGATTAGCAGGAGAAGAAGCACAGACGACATAGCAAACGACAGTATCGTACAGGGCCGAGGTAAAAGACAGAATGGGATGGTTTTAGTGGGTATTGCAGACAAGTTTTATCATGAGCCTTCAATGCTCTAAGTGGGCTTACTGGTGAGTCACACATATCCAGTAACAGTCATCTGGCACAATGAGATGAGCTCCTGGAGGTGGCCCCAAATGTAACATAAAACTTGTCTCTAACAATACCATACCATCTCACACTTGTTTTAAATTGATGAATATGGGGTGCGTATCAACCTAGAATTCACGAGTCTTTGCAAGTATTTGAAGATCTGATCAGAGGTAAATTTTCCCTATCTGAAACCACATTGATATTCTTCAATGAGGTTTCACATAAGATAAAAGATAGGATCTTATATGCAACATTGATCACGATAATACCTCTGTAATTTTTACAGTCCTTCTTGTCTCCTTTCTTGTATATAGGTGTTATCATACTGAGAATCCACTCACTTGGCATAGATAATGTTGACCATATCTTCTTAANGGTTTCACATAAGATAAAAGATAGGATCTTATATGCAACATTGATCACGATAATACCTCTGTAATTTTTACAGTCCTTCTTGTCTCCTTTCTTGTATATAGGTGTTATCATACTGAGAATCCACTCACTTGGTATATTATAAAGTTTACAATATCTTATCTTCAGAAGATTTGGAGAGTATATAAGACAAATTAAAGCCAGTTTAGTATTTCACTCTCAATAATTAGAAAAGATGTTTCAACACTCGTAATCCATTTGAACTTTACAAACAAAGATCTAACCCCGATCAGCAGTCATACACAAACAATAATATTGTGTGTTACAAATATAAGAATGAGCAAAATTAAACAAAAAGACCATAATTTACAGACAGTATATAGAATAGTACAAGAGAGAAACTGTGAAACAAACGAGCTACCAAACCTTTACCTTCCTCAACAAGCGACTACGCCAAAGCAGAAGAAACAGCTAAAATATTCAAGACTCACCTAAAGATTCTACTACCCAACTCATTGAATCAGAATAAGTTTAGATTTTGCAAACTTTACATCCGACTACACAAGAAAAAATCAAAAAGAAAAAAAAAGTGCTGAAGTTCAACCTTGATCTACTAAAATTTAAGTTATAGTCTTAATCTGGTTAAAATAAAATAAAAAAAAAACAACACACAAAACAATTGTTTGTCAGAAAGCGCCTAAACAATAGCAAGGTTTGTCTTTTTAGTAATTCAACTTCCCAATTATTCAGAGCATAGAACAATTAGTTCTCTTTGCCTGACTACACTGCACTACTAGTGGTCTTTTGGATTCTTATGTTTCTTCTTGTCTTATTTGTATTTGTTTCACATTAAGTTTAAGTTCAGTTGACTTGACTGACTCAATGTATATATTATATATACAATACAGTTTTGTGGAAGTTTCATCAGTTACGATTGATCAAGTTTTTCTGTGCTAATAATTTATGAGTTACATAAAAAATACAGAAACAGAAACTTCAGTTGGAGGATCTTAAATTCAGATTTGTCATCGCTGTGGTTTTAAGTGGAAAATCCATAAAACACTTCCTGGGTGGTCCTGGTCAGTTTCCATAGTTTATCATAAACTATGGATCGAAAAATATGCGAGCGAACACCGTATGACCGTAAGGACCACACCAGGCAGGTGGAATAAACAAAATATTTCAGTTCTTGTGCACAAGAAGATATTAGATCTCTCTGGAAACTAAACGTAAGTATATACAATGGATAAAGTGAACTTTTGACACTATGCTTGTGTATGTTTGCCATCTAGCGCATAATAAGCACACGATTACAATAAATTTTCATTTTTATTGAATATATATGAATGAATGAAAAATAACAAGTATAACTGATGTGTTCCTATTTATCAATCACTGTGATTTTATAAAGATATCGTCTTTCAGTTCTTTAACAGGAAATAATGTGTTATTGTGTATAGTGACTCTTTTGGAATTTATGTGTTTAGGAATCTGGATACAATAAAATAGGGTATTTTCCATAACACTAAGTGAAGTATTGCGTTACTTCTTTTATGAAATACTTAAGATATTGAAGTGCAGTTTTTAGTTATTTAGTTATTGAAAGTATTTTTTGAAGATGCATAGGCAATAAGGACATTCACGTAACAATACTTAAAAATCGAAAAAGACAAATTTGTAAACGGACGACATGATAATCCTCAACTTAGGACATAGGAGTTTCCATCTTCTTCTGTCAAAGTAGGGATGCTATTCTTGACTCTTAAGGTTCTGTGCACGTCAATATGAGACTTTTCGTTTGTTATCAAATAATCTAAAGAGACAAAAACGTCATCTTTCAACAAAATTTGGTGTTTATGTATTAGTAGTCGTTTGGTGATTTAGCTGGAACCATAAATTGTTTTCAGGTCACATTACATATTACAAACCAACAAAAATTATGTTTTAGAAACTACACTTAGAGAAAAGCAAAATCTTTATTATTTTCAGGGTTCATACTAAAACATCCCTCCATTCTACTGATTAATTTCACACAACGGGCCAAAGAAGGCTCAAGATGAATCAGTGATATTAAAGAATGTTTGCTTCTTAGATTTTTACCAACTGCGTTTCTACATCAAAGCTTTCCCATTTCTACGAATTTAAAATAGTGTAGTAGAGGTAACCTTTTAATTTATCAACTTCGAAATGATGGTGACGTCATATAGCATATTCGCCTCACACAAAAAGAGAATTCCATACGAAAAATTATGAAGTGTGTACTGAGGATCGAACTCAGAATCGCCAGAGTGGAAGGCGAGAGTGCTAGCACCTACACTAACCAACTATACCTAAACTACATACTATGACAATTATTTATGAAAAGCTGGCGAATAGGTTATATGTTTATTGGCTGATCCTAAAACCAAGACATTTTGTTTTCGTGATTTTAATATCATATGATCCTGAAGCAGAATGTTTTTTATTCCTTTAAATTTTCAACACTTTCTAAACAAGTTAGCTACTTTGGATCTTTACCAGCAAAGTTTAGTTACAAATCACGATACAATTGTCCTTAAGTATTCAAAAAAACTAAAAGACCTGACTACAACACTATTTGTGAGTATTTTCGTACACATTCCAAACCATATATTTCAATTAGTGACATTCATAAGCTAATTAAAAAGCTTAAGAGCTGTTCTAAAAAGTTTAACGAGGTACCCTCTTATTTCTTGAATGTATAAGGAATGAGTGTGGCAAACTCCGACTAAAGCGCAAGACAAATTTCAACCTATACCAACAAACTATACCTGTTCCTAGCTAATCTAATCTAACTCGTAATTTTGAAGTATTTTTCGATTGGGACGAGAATTCAAAGACAATGAAATTCTATTGATAAAAGTAATTTTGAACACAAAATTTAGAAAGATTTCAAATTGTGGGAATTCACTGAAAAAACACTTTTTGAATTTCACATGCTGCAGCTGACCTGCTGGCGGCGACACCTATCAGTGGAGAGATGAAATTTACTTTCTTACGGCTCACCACTAAAGATGAATAGTGGCCAATCAAATCAGTTATTTCCACAAAGGCTCACCACTAAAGATGAATAGTGGCCAATCAAATCAGTTATTTCCACAAAGGAAAATTGTTAGTAGTCAACATTGAACTTGTGGATCGTTCTAATAATGTAGATTATAAAAAAAGTTTTTTCAGCGTTGAATTAAAATATTTAATTTAATTAACCAAAAATGTTTAAAGTATAATAAAAAAATATTGTTCTGTAGAAGTTTCTAAAATGAGGTTTTGAAACATAACCTAGATTTTAAAAATTCCTCAAAGATATTTTAAAAATCGTAAAAAAAACAAACAATATATTTTTAAAATCAAAATTTAACTTTTTATTTAAAAAAAATAAATAACAATTTATTAAGAATGAATTTTGATGAATGTTTAAGAAATATTAAATAAATTAAAATTAGTTAAAAATAGAAAGAGCAAGACAGTTCTCGAATAGAAAACTTAGAGTGTTACGAACCCTCAAGGTCTAGTAAGTAGCTAAAATGTTAACAATTTAAAATTATTAATTTCATGCCTTTTTAAATCAGCACAGTTGTGCTAAAACAATCTGCATTTTATTCACTGGACGTAGTAAAACCTAACATGTCTCCAAGCACTCTTAGATTTTCGTCTCCATTATGTTATGCGAGAGGGAAGGTTCAGATGAGGAATTCCTCATTCACTCCCGATTCCTTATTCATAGCCTTCATGATTGCATATATACTCTTGGGATAATCTGTTTTTGGCGGTAAACTTCATCGCGAGGACTGATAACTACTTGGAGTCAACTGACAAGAAACATGAGCAAAATACCTCCCAAACCAAAAACCACACTATCGGAGACAGAGTGATCACTGAAAATCCATTCAGTAGAAGCTCTGCAGAACCAACCATATCGCACCCGGACTTCCCAACCCTGGTGGTAATACTGGAAAAAGGCAACAGAAGATCTGTACACCAGACTATGAGAGAAGTCATAGCAAAGGCCAAGGAATTGTACGTCCGGATATACCTTCCTCAAGCTAGGAGAACATATATCAGAAAGAACCTGTCTGGCAAAAAGTCATCAGAAAGTGGAAACGGAAGAAAAATGACAAAAAGGAAGGTAAGAAAAGATCCAGACCGCTACAGGAGATGTGACTTATGCTGATATGATTTGTAGGATTCAGGCGGACCCGAAACTGGAGGAATTGAGCAATGGTGTATCCAAAATAAGCAGGACGCAAAAAGTAGTGTTGTTGATTCAGCTTAAGAGCAGCAAACATCCGACGTATTTGTTTAAGGAAGGCCTTGAAACATCTCTAGGAGAAAATGCCGGAGTTCGGACACATAGTAAGAAGCTGCAAAAACGATCACGATAAATCCAAGATTGGCATTTCTAAATATAAATATAGAGCTAGCAAATGAAGAGGATCGTTAAAACGTTACTTCCTACCAGAGCCAACGCATCGTTCAACATAGACAGGAAAATCGATGTGAAAACGGTACCGATTGTATCGAACAATGAAGATATTCAATGCACGGAAAAGGATTGCCGAAAAAAAGACTACGGGACCGGACGGCATCCCGAACAAAGCGTTTAAAAGAGCTGTAGAAAAAAGGCCGGAGATATTTGCTAGAACCCTGAAAAAAAGCCTTTTAAGATGGAGTTTTTCCAGGGACATGGAAACTACAGGTTGACTTAAGATCTAAGACACGATGACATAATATCTGAAACTCTCCATACAAATGTTCTGGTGTTAATTTAGACATAAGATCCGAAAAAATTCTGAGAACAAGTCCCAAATTCAGAATTTAAGTCGAAGATATTATTTCGCAGTGTAAGGCAGAATCTGCTGCAGAATTCAGATCTTTGTAAATTTTGGTTTTAAGTCGTAATTTCAATAATGAAAATGCTTTTTTGGGTAATATAATCAGAAAGTCGTGACATTAAATCATAAATTTAATTCTGGTGCAAAGTCGGTTGAAAAAACACATAAGATCAGGAATTTGTTTTCGGGGTTTATGTCGTTTCATTTGTGTAAATTAATACACAAAAGGGAATATCATAAAGGAATAGCAAACACTAAATTTATAGACCTTACCTTACGTTTATGCTCAAAACGTGACGTAAACCTTCATGTAACGTTACGAAAAGNGAAAAAACACATAAGATCAGGAATTTGTTTTCGGGGTTTATGTCGTTTCATTTGTGTAAATTAATACACAAAAGGGAATATCATAAAGGAATAGCAAACACTAAATTTATAGACCTTACCTTACGTTTAT
>JXPG01026497.1:0-12029 GCA_001015175.1 Megaselia abdita
AGCTACTTCTGACACTATTACATACTATGAACGGAATATCCATAATGAATATATGTGAATTCAAAAGAACATAAAGCAAAAAGCAACACTTAAAGGCTCTCTGCGAAGATGCTGACATCAACTCCTCTGGAACTGTCTACAGAATGGTGATGTCCAAGCTGAAAGGAAATAGATCACCGCAGATATGATGCCCAACAATGTTAAAGAGGATCGTTCACCTTCAACATAGAAAGAACAATCCATGTGGAAACGGTATCGCCTGTGTCGAAAGAGGCGAGATATTCAGCGCATGCAAAAGGATTGCCGCTAAGAAACTCCGGGACCGGACGACATCCCGAACAAATCGTTCAAAAGAGCCGTGGAAGAAAGGGCGGAGAAGTGTCTTCAGGTGGGAGTTTCCCAGAGACATGGAAATTTCAACATTTGGTGCTACTACCCAAAGGAAAGTAAGCTTATGGTGACAATCATCGCATATATACGATAGACTGGCAGACCACACATTAGCTAATGGAGCCCTGTCCAATATGCAGTTTGGATTTCAGAAAAAACGGTTCCACAGTTGACGCAATCAAGACGGTTGTCGTCATGGCGGCCTCAGCGACTGAAGGAACAAGATGGAAAGGAGGAATAATGTAGTACTGCGAGTGGTCATTTTGACGCTAAGAACGTTCAATATATAAAACTGGAGCTGTATTAGGCAATCTTTAGCCCGGATTAAACCTCCAGCTTACCTGATGAAAACCGTGGAGAGCTACTTCACTGACAGGAAATTGAGGTACAACACAGAAGAAGGACTTAAGTACTAAGTGTCAGCAGAATCAGTACTTAATCTTAAACATACCAGCACCAGATAGAACCAAAGTGGTAGGATTCCCGGCGATATTGCACTACAGCTAATACAGAAAGCTACAGCGAACGAAGCAATACGACAAATACGGTTATGGCTGCAACATCCAGAGCTGGAGTTAGCAGATCACAAAACAGAAGACATTAGAGTTCATGACGCTTACAGTTGGAGACACTGTAATAAGATCCAAGGAGTCGGTAAAATACCTAGAAGTTATGATCGATAATAGTCGTTTGCAAGAGAGAAATAGTGGAAGACTCAAACAGCATTATCCCGCATGCTTCCAAACATCGGAGGACCAAGATATCAGAACAGAATACTACTTTCAAGAATAGTATAAAGTAAATTTAAGCTCAATTCAACACGCATCAAGAAACCAGGAGGAAGATATCATCAGTATATAGACTTAGTGAAATAACGACGATTCGATGATATCAAACCATTTCAACCGACGCGGCATAGCTCTTAGCAGAGATGGCCAAGATATATCGGAGAAACACATCTATCCCTGAAATTCCAGAAAGATGAAAAAAATCAAAGCTGATGAAAGAAGAACTTCCTTGGAAAAATGGCAGGCTAGGTGGGACAGTACTTCCAAAGGAAGATGAACATACAAACTTATTCCTGTTATAAGGATTTGGATCGAAAGGAAACATGGAGAATGCAGATACCAGCTGACGCAATTCATGTCTGGACACGGTGGATATAGGAAGTAACTACATAGGTACAATGATGAAATAACTGGCTGGAGGTATCTCAGCTATATAGACAGAGTTATGACAATAGGAAAAAGAAAGGATTAGCAGGAGAAGAAGCACAGACAACATAGCATAAATGCTAACCGGCCTCTACGAAGTAATAGAGGGCAGAGGTAGAGGACAGAAGAGGATAGTTTTTAGTAGGTATTGCAGATAAGTTTTATCATGAGCCTTTCAATGCTCTAGGTGGGTTTACTGGTGAGTCACACATAACCAGTAACTGCTGCAGCAAAAAAAAACCATACATACAAACATGATGATGATTATCTTCGATTCACTTGTCTCCATATCTCTCGGGTTGCGGTGTTAGCGATCCAGTTTATGATTACTTTTGATGTAAGCTCTTAAAGGCAATCAAACCATTGCAACCGTTATCAACCTTGTCTAGCTTGCTCTGGGGTTTCATCCGACATGCGCCATATATCTCCAAGTTACCGAAGTGGTGGTTTTCGCACTCTATCTACGATATTGGAGTCTACATATAACTCACGATTGTTTGTTTACATACATAGGACCAAAGATCATGCGAAGCATTTTCCTTTCAAATACCTTCATAAGATTTTTGTCTGATTCTGATAATGCCCACGACTCAGCCCCTTATATTAGAACAGGTGTAATGGGGTCCTGTAGATGTTTAGTTTAGTGCTTTTCGATTTTAACACTCTACTTAGACCAACACATTTTGATCTCTTGATTGATGTCGATTTGGGTGGTAACTGAAGATCCAAGATATGTGAAATCCTTTACTGACTCAAACTTGTCAGTGCCAATGCTGATGTTCGTGGGATTTGTTTGGTTTCTTAGCTTATCTTTATATGTTTCTGTTGAGCCATCGCCAAGAAGTTCTGAGAAGTTTTCTCTACATAATGTCTTCGCCGTTTACCAATAGCTTTCCTGATAAGTTTTATGGATGTCATCAACCAAAATATAAATATTTTTAATATCTATATGTTTCTATATCTATAATTATGGATGTTCTTTTCAGAAAAAAGTTTCGCAGAGTTTACTCAACATACAATTCAACTACTAAATGAATAGTTCCGAATTACATTAGGTATATTAAATGCCCAACTGCTTGACAATAGATAAAACAAACTATACACTTCTCATCCTCATACGTTAGTAATATTCTAAAATTATAGCACAAATCAATCACAAAAGAACAATTCAAAAACAACGAGGTATCAACTTTGATTCCTGATAAGAACACTTTGCTCTATCACGTTTCTTAGAACTAGACACGTTTTTCTGTTATTGTATGGTCATCATTACTATTATTTTTAAAAAGTAGGTAAGCAGACATTCTAATCATCAATACCCAGGACTTTGCACAAAGAAATTCCATGAAACTAGCTTAGTGGACTTGTGGACAGCATTTCTTTTCCATATCGGATCTCTTGATCAAAATTTGAACCTATATCTTATCAGACAATGCGTCGAGAGTTGTCCAAACATTTCAAGAAATATCGTAATTTTACTTTAGGGCAATCTAATCGTAAATAGATTAACTCAAAAGACTCATATAAAAGGCTTAAGGTCTGCTCGATTAATCCAGTACAAGAATCGTTTCGCGAAAGTGAACATGAATAAAATACTTTTATTTTTCGTTTTAAGTGTTTCGCTCCTCCAAATTAGGGCGAGTGAGATTAGGTTGGACATTCGGCATCTTCCCAACAGTTACATTAAGGATGCATTTGTCACAGAAATCAACAAATTCTCAGAAGAAGATCGACGTATCGACGTGTGTAAAGAACAGTTGTTTACAATTGTAAATAACTTGCAAAGTCCGAATCCGAAAACATTTTTCCACAGTTTTGAAGGTTAGTTTTACATATAAAAATATATTTAAATAAAACAAATATTTTTTATAGTCTTCGATTCATGGGGAAAGATTCCATCTGGAATAACTTATGGTCATCTTATGGACTTGGGAAACTATCAACAATGCATTCACATCGATTTCAATACTGCATCAGCCTTAACGGGTACTGAAACTAATATTTCTGGAAAATATTGTCAAGCTAAAATCCCGATTGATGAAATCATAAAATTAGTGAAGACTCGGAATGCGCTCTTAGATTCCTACACGAGAGGTCATGTGGAAGGACCGGCAATGGATCCTCCAATGGGCATAGGTATTGGAATCTGTATTCCAAAAGTGTGCAATAAGAAAAAAATCGCTTCAATTTTAACAAATGCTTTGAACGGAGTTAAAGTAAGTGTGAACAATTGCGGAACTATTGAAAAACCAGACTTTGAGGCGATCGACTATGTGGCAGCTTGTGTTTTCGGAGTTATAGGACTTCTTCTAATCCTCAGCACTTTCTACGATTTGTATACTGAAAAATTAAATATTCCCAGAAACGAATCATTCCTCGCTTTCTCCATAATCCACAACTCACACAAATTGTTCGCCATCAATACGAAGCCAAATCCAAACTCCATAAACTGTCTTCACGGAATCAGATCGTTATCTATGGTTTGGGTTATCTATGGTCATGCTATTGTGTGGTATCTCTTATTCCCTATTTTAAATCTAAGGACTGTTGATGACTGGAAAAGAACACCATTCGCTTTGGCTTTAGAAACTGGAGTCATTTCGGTCGACACTTTCTTCTTCATAAGTGGACTTTTAGTGGCCTGGATTGGATTGAAAGAACTTCAGAAGAACAATGGCAGAATCAATGTTATAATGATGTATGTTCACCGGTTGTTCAGACTGATTCCCTTGATTGGAATCATAATTTTGTTCACCTTGAGTTTATTGAAATACTGCGGAGCCGGTCCTAACTGGCCTACTTTCTTGATAACTCAGACTTATCCATGTGAGAAAACTTGGTGGAGGACATTACTTTTCATCCAAAATTATGGCAATGATTTACTGGTGAGTTTTTTGAATTCTACTTTTTTTTTTAAAAGTCGGTAAAATACATATCTAACAATACTATACAATCATTGTTCGGTTTAGTGATATTATGTCGCACAACAAGTCGAAAAACGGAGATTCAATTTCCATCGCTCTAATTTTTTTTAATTAAAAATAGAAGACAGTTTGACTCTGATTCTAGAATCTAGAGGGTGTCCGAATTTATGATATACTTTAGGTTTTCGCAATATAAGTGGTGATTTAATGAATATTCTCGCATAAATTGATGTCTAATTTTGATAGAGTTAGTCTTCCCTCTTCCTCTGAATAGAGTCAGTGATGAGCTGTCGGCTATTTTAACGAGTGTATTTGAGGTACCCTTTTATTTCATCAACACCGACGAGGGTGGCGTCAGGTATAATATTCGACTCACACGAAAGAAAATTTCTTACAAAAAATTCTGACGTGTGCACTAAGGATCGAACTCAGAATCGCAGACTGGACGGCGATAGTGCTAGTACGTACACCAAACAGAAATGATTACAGATGCTGATAAGAAAACATTGTTATTTTAACGAATTTTTAAATCAAAATTTAAATACAAAAAAACTAAATTTCTTCGCCATAAATACTCTTAAACTAGCGATTTTTGTTTTAAATACTTAAAACTTTTTGTAGAGGTTTTTTTTAAAGATAAACAAATTTCTTCTCCATAAATACTCTTAAACTAGCGATTTTTGTTTTAAATACTTAAAACTTTTTGTAGAGGTTTTTTTTAAAGATAAACAAATTTCTTCTCCATAAATACTCTTAAACTAGCGATTTTTGTTTTAAATACTTAAAACTTTTTGTAGAGGTTTTTTTTAAAGATAAACAAATTTCTTCTCCATAAATACTCTTAAACTAGCGATTTTTGTTTTAAATACTTAAAACTTTTTGTAGAGGTTTTTTTTAAAGATAAAAAACTTTTGATTTTATGTAGAGTGTCTTCTAAAGATACTAAACTCGCGATTTGTTGTTTTTCTTTAAATACTAAACTTGCGATTTTTTGTAGAGGTTTTTTTTTAAAGATACACAGAAAGAATTTTAGAACAATATAATAATAGAATTTTAGTGGCAAATTTTACTATATTCAGTAAAAATCGCTGTTTTACGTAAGCAGTAAATTAGTTGTACACAAATTAGTTTTATTATTCTGTTTTAAGATTTTCTATAAATAAATAAATTTACTATAAAATAACTACAAGTTTACTACTGTAGTTAAAGTTTTAGTAACGATTTCAGCTTAGTAAGATTTTCTATTTGAGGTACCCTTGTGTTAGTAGAATTTACTATTAAATAATCAAATTATTAGAAAAATACTTAATAAATTTTAAATAAAATTTAAAAATAATACAAAAAAAATGTATTTATTTATTTATTTATTTTATTTAATCAGTATAAACTTCTATTAATAGTAAAATTAACTACTAAATAGTCAAAATATTAGAAAAATATTTGGTTAGTGTTCATTTCCATTAAGAGTAAAAATTACTACTTAAGAAATATCTTTAATTACTACTTAAGTTCTATATTGTAGTAAAAGAAATAGTAACAACTTCATCTGGTAAAAATTCTCCTAATAGTAAAAATTGCTAATCCAGAAATAACTTAAATTTCTATTTTTTTAGTAAATATTACTGAGAAAAATTTTAGTTTTTCATTCAGTCATGAGTTCAAACGCAGATGATGATAGTTTTTTTTCGTTTTTCTACAAACAGTAGTAAATTTTGCATATATGTAGTAAGTTTTACTAATAGTTGAAATCAATATATTTTTGTTCAGGCATGAGTTCGAACCCAGACAATGTTCTTTTATTTCTTTTTTCCTACAAAAAATAGTAATATTTACAATTAGGTAGTAAGATCTACTAGCATATCAGCTCTAGTCAAAATCCCAGCATTAACATTTTTTGCATTTTATTTCACTGCCTATGGCTATGCACTTTAAGAGGCTATGCACTTTAAGTCTGAACTTTGCGAAGTTAATGCAAAGTGTTCGAGTTCAAAGCCTACCACAAACGTTACTTTTCCATAATAGAGTTAAATAAAATTAAAAAAGTTTAATTTAAAAAAAAAAACAAATACAAATTGTTTCTTTAATTTGAGTTACTATTTTGTAAGTAGTAAAAATTACTATAATTTTACTATTTTAAGTAAAGGTTGGTCTTTGACTACTTTTTTTTGTGTACTAACTGGCGATTTGTTGTTGAGTTTATTTTTAAATACTAAACTTAATATTTTTTGTAGTATTTTTTTTAAATACTAAACTTGAGATTTTATGTAGTGTTTTTTTTAAATACTGAGCTCACGATTTTTTGTAGAGGATTTTTTAAACACTAAACTCGCGATTTTTTGTAGATTTTTTTTTTCAAATTCTAAACTCGCGATTTTATATAGAGAGGTTTTTTTTTTGTTAAATACTGAACTCACGATTTTATGTACAGGATTTTGGTTGAAATACTAAACTCGTGATTTTATGTACAGATCTTTTTTTAAACCCTAAACTCGCGATTTTCTGTAGAGGATTTTTTTGAAAAATACTAAACTCGCGATTTTTTGTAGAGTTTTTTTTTTTAAATTCTAAAGTCGAGATTTTATGTAGAGGTTTTTTTAAACACTTACTAAACTCGCGATTTTCTTTAGAAGATTTTTTTTAAATATTAAACTCGCGATTGTTTGAAGAGATTTTTTTTAAATACTAAACTTGCGATTTTTTGTAGAGCGTCTTTTTTAAATACTAAACTTGCGATTTTTTTTAAATACTAAACTTAACTAAACTCGCGATTTTTTGAAGACATTTTTTTTTAAATACTAAACTCGCGATTTTTAGTANCGATTTTTTTTTAAATACTAAACTTAACTAAACTCTCGATTTTTTGAAGAGATTTTTTTTAAAATACTAAGCTTTCGATTTTTTGTGGATTGTTTTTTTGTTTAAGATACTAAATTCGCGATTTTATGTAGAGTGTTTTTTTAAATACTAAAGTCGCGATTTTTTGAAGAGATATTTTTTTAAATACTAAACTTAACTAAACTCGCGATTTTTTTTTAAATACTAAACTTAACTAAACTCTCGATTTTTTGAAGAGATTTTTTTTAAAATACTAAGCTTTCGATTTTTTGTGGATTGTTTTTTTGTTTAAGATACTAAATTCGCGATTTTATGTAGAGTGTTTTTTTAAATACTAAAGTCGCGATTTTTTGAAGAGATATTTTTTTAAATACTAAACTTAACTAAACTCGCGATTTTTTTTTAAATACTAAACTTAACTAAACTCTCGATTTTTTGAAGAGATTTTTTTTAAAATACTAAGCTTTCGATTTTTTGTGGATTGTTTTTTTGTTTAAGATACTAAATTCGCGATTTTATGTAGAGTGTTTTTTTAAATACTAAAGTCGCGATTTTTTGAAGAGATATTTTTTTAAATACTAAACTTAACTAAACTCGCGATTTTTTTTTAAATACTAAACTTAACTAAACTCTCGATTTTTTGAAGAGATTTTTTTTAAAATACTAAGCTTTCGATTTTTTGTGGATTGTTTTTTTGTTTAAGATACTAAATTCGCGATTTTATGTAGAGTGTTTTTTTAAATACTAAAGTCGCGATTTTTTGAAGAGATATTTTTTTAAATACTAAACTTAACTAAACTCGCGATTTTTTTTTAAATACTAAACTTAACTAAACTCTCGATTTTTTGAAGAGATTTTTTTTAAAATACTAAGCTTGCGATTTTTTGTTAATTGTTTTTTTGTTTAAGATACTAACATTCGCGATTTCGTGTAGAGTGTTTTTTTTAAATACAAAACTCGCGATTTTTTGAAGAGATATTTTTTTAAATACTAAACTCGCGATTTTTTGTAAAGTGTTTTTTTTAAATACTAAACTTGCGATTTTTTTTTTAAATACTAAACTTAACTAAACTTGCGATTTTTGAAGAGATATTTTTTTAAATACTAAACTCGCGATTTATTGTAGAATGTCTTTTTTAAATATTAAACTTAACTAAACTCGCGATTTTTTTTTTAAATACTAAACTCAACTAAACTCTCGATTTTTTTTAAAATACTAAGCTCGCGATTTTATGTAGAGCGCTTTTTTTCTAAATACTAAACTCGCGATTTTTTGTAGATATCTTTTTTCTAAGATACTAAACTGTGTTTTTTAGAATGTATCATAATAAAAACATCTCTAAAAAACCATGGGTTTCAGAATGTGTCATAAAAAAATACACGAGTTTCAGAATGTCTCTAAAATGTCTAGAATCTCTACAATATTAACTTAGGTTTACTTGAACAAACATTACTCGAAAGGACCTCAGCTATCCATAATTTATCGTAGTGTCGGGAATCTTATTCCGGACACTCTGTATACTCTGAGAAAGAAGATTGATACTGATTCCGATTTTTTTTTTAAATAATTAAACAGTAGTTAATATGATTTAATATAATATAATTTTCCCAACAGTGCGTGCCTCAATCCTGGTACCTGGCTGTGGACATGCAACTTTACTTGATTTCTCCCTTGATCCTTCTCGGCTTATATAAATGGGGGAAGAAGTTTATTCCGGTTCTTGTGGTAGCCAGCGCTCTATCCATCGGCTGTGTTTATGCCACATACATCAAATACGACTTCACTGATGTTCTTTCTATCAATGATATGGACAATGATAGATCTAACAAGACCTACGTTGTGACACACACTCGTTATACCATTTGGCTTATGGGAGTGGCTTTTGGATACATTTTAACGCAATTTAAAAACAAGGAGGTCAGGATACCTTTCCTGTACAATATGCTCGGATGGTCAGCTGCTATTGCAACCGTTTTTTCAGTGGTTTTCGGACCTTACAACTCTCAACAGGTTGGATATGTATCAACTGCTGCAGAAGCAGCAACATATGATGTGTTCTCTAGGGTTGGATGGGGTTTGGCATTGTCTTGGATAATTTTTGCGTGCCATCATGGCTATGGAGGAGTGATTAATGATTTCCTGTCGCATCCAGTCTGGCAAGTCATAAGCAAACTTTCATTCTGTATGTACATGTCTCACTTCCTAGTGCAGATTGTGATATATGGAAATGTTCAGACGAGTCTTTACTTCTCCGATTTTGAATCTGTAAGTTTTGTATTTCTTCTTTTTTGACTATTTTTTTATATATTTGTTTGTTTCAGATGGGTAAATTCTGGATTTCCTTTGGATTTAGTATCATGGCTTCCATTGTTCTTGTTTTGGCCTGTGAAGCTCCCGTGATTGCTCTTGAAAAAATACTTTTTTCAAGAAATTCTAAGAAAAGTGATAAAAAAGAAATGAATTCACAGGAATGTGTTGAAAATAGGGAGAAGGTTTAGGGTTTGGATTTAATTTAACTAATTTACTTTATCGAATGAGCTTTGAGCGCAATAAATTTATTTATTTTTATTTGTGTTTTTTTCCTTTCCTAGGTCAAAAGTCTTAAATAGTCATCTTTAAAAACCTCGATAATATTCTGATAACAACATCTATCACACGAGTTGCGAAATTTGTTTTGATTGTGGGCTCACGTTTTTGTTGTTCACTTTAATCATTAACAAATCAATAACCCCTGATAAGATGTCTACCAAGAAATCTTGTTTCCAAAAACAAAGTCATTGTGACTCTTTTATCTTCCATATGGTCAGTTTTCCATGTGTATAGAAAATATTCCATCGAACTTTGGTCTTTCCAGACCTTCAAAATAGTGGTCACGTCATAAGAAAATGATAATATAACATAAACAATAGGCTTGATTAAGTCAGTAATCTAATCGAATTTAATCGGTAGATATGAGAGGATTTGATAGAGCTAGAAACAGTCACTTTTTTTAGTTAGTCACGAACTCTATAGTCAAAAGAAAGAAAAAAGAAGAATACTAATCTACGCAAAGCAATGTAAATTTACCGACATGAATACAAAATACACATAACTAACTATTACCAATCATTACCTACTATTTTGAATACCAATAACTTTATCATTACAATATATGTTGATGAAAATTCATCCAAATAAAATAAAAGAATATCCAATTTTTTTTTTCAGGAAAATAAAATAAATCGAACCAATACAAATAACTCGAAAAACTCTAAGAAAGTTGAGTTTTATCTGTTATTAAGCAAAACACATAAACATTTAAAACAATATAAAAAAGTATTTATTTAATATTTTAAATAAAAGGAAAATTCAGTTTGATTTTCGATTTATTTATGGAACTTTTTTTATAAATATTTAGAAAAAGGAAAATTTTATTTTCGATATTGTTACAAATTATTTATTTGATTTTTGAAATAAAATACTCCTTTTATTATTAATTTTGCTCTCAATATTAAGAAAAACCATTACAATTTTGTTTACCGATTTTCGAGTTTAAATTTGTATTGTTTTTATTTTATTTGTTTCTTTTTTGTATAGAATTGAAAAACAAATTAAAATCAAAATAATTCTTAAAAAAAACTTAAAAAAATCAAATAAAAGGAGAATTTAGTTAGATATTTGAGATGAAATGTTCCTTATACTAATTTGTTCATAGAACTTTTATTTTAAATATTTAGACAAATGTAAATTTTATTAGATTTAAAAAAATGTTCCTGTTACTAATTTTCGAAAACAAATATTTTGTAAAAAGAAAATTCGGTTTGATTTTCGATTTATTAATTTATTTAAAGAACTTTTTTTTAAATATTTGGAAACATTCTATTTTATTGTTGGTATTGTTTAATTGATTCTTTTACAAATTATTTAAAGGATTTTTTTATTTTTGAGATTAAAAATTTTATATATATTTGGATCCTAAGTCTTATTTTGTTTTTGATATAGCATCCAACATTTTGTGTTTTATGTTTTTGAACCGGAAAAATAAGACTATCATCCGAGCCTTTATGGCCGTTGGCACAAAAAATCACTAATTAATTAAAAGACTTTCTAGTAAAGTATCGTAATTTTAAAAATTATTTAGAAAAACAAATTAAAATTAAAAACATTTTTTAAATTTTATTTATATAAATACTTATCCTAATCCAATATCTTTAAAAACAAAAAATTCAAATATTTTAAAAATATGAAAATAAACTAGCTGGTGCTACCTTTGGTGGACCTTCGTAAAATAAATATAATCTATATTTTGTCAAAATTCAGCTAAACTTTCTTTTATTTATAAATACCATTTATTTTACTTGTTTCTTCAATTTAATATATATATTTTTAATTTAAATTTTTGTATGTGTATTTTTTTAAGTCCATTTTAAACTTTAATAATTTATTAATTTTCAGATTTCTTTTGTATTTTATGTGGTTGTGAATATAATTACACAGCCAATTCCTTTTTTTAGTTGTTTCTTCTTTTTTTCTTGAGTAAAATACTTTTGTTTTAAATATTAACAGTATTTATTTAACAAAGGTTTCATGACACAATTTTCTTTGTTTTTTTTACCCTTATTTTTAAATATAGAATATTAGTTTTTTTGCTGAGCGGATTGATTTTCGAAGTAATATTTTATTTTT
>JXPG01026511.1:1239-13621 GCA_001015175.1 Megaselia abdita
AATTTTTTTTTTTTTTTTTCAAAAAAAATACTTTACAGATCCTATACGGCAGTTTTGCTCTAGTCAGATACACGATCTGAGGGGTCTTTTTCAGATGGTTTAGGAAAATTAAATATTTTTTGATGTAGATATAATCTTTAGGAGCTATCGAGTCAAGAAAACCAAACATCAGATACTTTTTCCTCAGAACTAAAAATGTTGAGATAAAAATTAACATTTTTCATCAACTTTTCTTTATATTTTAGAAAAAGTATCTATTGTTTGGTTTTATTGAATGAGAAAAAGTATCTAAAACGTTTAGATAAAAAAAATATTATTTTAATTTTTTTAAAGAAAAATTACTCTTTGCAAATCCTATATGACAATGAACAATGACATATGATTTTGAAGATACTAACAATAGTGTGGTGTAGTTGAATGTATTTTAGAAGAGTCTCCAAACCCTCACTATCCAACACAAACTTAAAACATAAAACGAAATGTCCAAACACATTACTTCCACCCTATAAATAAAACAACGAAGCGAAAGAATTTCGCATGTGCAAATAAATATCTCTCTCGCATTCAATTTGTTTTTGGTTAGACAAGGGTCTCTTCTTCTTTTGCACATTAGCTGCGCGCGATTGTAAATGATTGTTGTTGGTTGTTGTATAGTTTCTGGTTCTCCTCGCGCACATGAGTCTCGCTGACTTGAGTGTATTTATCATTTGATTCGCGAAACACAAAATACATATATTTTTTTGCAAGCTTTTTAGGAATCTAAACTATACTAATAGTGTTTGCACGCGGTTAAGGTTTAGTAGTTAGTTGACTCTTTATTAGATTGTAGCGTGTCATACGAGAAGAAGGAAATTTCTGTGCAATATTTTACAAGAAGGTTTATTTTCTTACAAAAAATGTTTTTATTAAATAAAAATAATATTTGAAAAAAAAATATTAATAAAAAAATTTACAAAAAAAAGTGTGTAAAATTTGAACCACCAAAAAAAAATTATAATATTTTTCAAATATCTTATGTCAAATGTTGTATGTGCATACCAAGACGTGTCCAATTTGCCCTTGATATTTTTCGTTTTTTAGTTGTGTGTGATTTTTTTCGCATAAACATTCGCGTTCGCAAAATTTATAGTATTTTTTTTTTTTGGTTTTTCGTTTTTGTTATTTTTGCGAAATTTTGTTGTTAGAGAGACATTTTGTCAAAGTAGTTGTGGGTGTTTTTTTATGTATTATCTAATTAGTTCATAGATGTATTTGTGTTTTAATTTTCGGCAATCAAAGATCTTTTACTCAATATCGGGGAGGAAGTATAGTAACTTTACACAAACTATTTGACACGGAGAAAAAATTACAGAAAAAAATTACAGAATTACAAGAAAAATTTCCAAAAAAAGAGAAACAAATTGTGAAATTGTGAATGGAAAATTGTGCGAAAGGATATCTGTGGATTATAGCGAAATTGTTGGAGATTAGACAAACAGATCATCAAGACGACCAGGTATGTAATGGACAACTGTTCAAGGTTAACAAACTTTGGGCACGTTTTCAAAGTTACTCTAATCCGGCAGAGAAAATTTGCAATCATTTGCATAAAATCATTATAAAAATCATTAATTTGAATAAATTTGTATTTTCTGAATAATTTAATACTTTGACCCAGACTATATTAGAGATTACATTGGAAGAGGGTTTTTTCTGACAATCTTAAGATGTGATTTTTTGTTGATCTAATTGTAATTACATAGTTTTAAAGAGGTGTTCGTATTTCAAAGTTTCAAACGCGTCGGTAAAACAATTGCTATATGATATAAGTGTATCTTAAAAATTATGTATCTTAAAATTAGGGTTTTATATATGTATTTATGAAATATAATTTGAATTTTCTTTCAAAATATTATTAAATTGTACAAGAAATATTCAGAGTTTTATACTTCCCTGTAAAAACATCTATTGTATTCTGTTAAGGTTGAATTTTCTTACTTAATCATCTCATTTTTGATGGAGTGTCTTTTAGAAAATATTTACAAGTTCATTTTAACACACAATTCAATAAAATAAAAATTTAAATAAAAAATTAAGATAATCCAATCAATCCAGGGAGATATAATATCTTGTGTAATTATAGTTTTATTGTCTTAAAAAAAATATTTACAAGTTATTATTACAATTTAATTTTAACACACAATTCAATAAAATAAAAATTTAAGTAAAAAACTAAGAGAATACAATCAATCCAAGGATCACAATTACAATTGTAAAATTTACAATTTTTATTAATTTGGTAGCTAAATGTTTGTAATGTTCTCTAAAGAAATAAAACTTTCACGGAAAAAGAACATAATTTTTTCTCAGTGTTAGAAAGACACATTAATTTCTACTTAGAATTAATTTAGATTCTTTTTAAATCTAATAATAATAAATTGGATCAATTAATATTTAACAAATTGTATACCCTATCAGAGAGTATCTTTTGTCCTGTTGTTGTCATCAAAGTCAACAAAAGCTCTACCTCTCAGAAGCACTCATAATTCCTATAGCATACTTTTAAATCATCGTCAGAATAAAGACAGACAGACAGAACTTCATAACAATAAAAACATCCAAAACTAAAAGTTTAAATTCCAGTGAAAAGTCATTAAGAAATTCCCTCAAATGTAATCCTTGAATTCCCTTTTCATTGTGTTCTTTATCTTTTGGATGTTTTAAATAGCGGCATTTTTGTTACAGGGTGGTAACTTTTGTGTTGTTGATTTTTGATTTATTTTTTAGAATAGGTTTTACAACATTTCTTAGGAAACTTCTTATCAGAGAGGAATGGCAGAAAAATACTGTAGATTAGAACCATACGCATTTTAGCATTATCTCTCGAACCATATTCGGAGTATGTTTTATAGATAAGGTTTGCACTTAAGGTTTTTTAATTTTTCCACTTCTTTAAGAAATTTTTAATTTAAATATCAGTTCAATCAATAAATCCACTAGAAACAATCAACAAACTCATTGACTACGCCGAAAAAAACTTGGATCTTGAAGATATTTTGAAACTGAGGCTAATGAGGGAGAAAATCGTTTTGAAAGGACTTTGAATATTTTTCTGAGAAACCTAACTAGTATAGAATTCTCGAATTTATTCGCAAACAAAAAAATGTATAACACCAAATTCGTATAAGGAAACTTTTTCACAAAAGGAAACGTTTTCCCAAAAATCGTTTTCAAAAAGTTTCCCTAATCGAATGTTTACTGTATTTTCTATAAGAAGACTTTTTAAAGAATTCTTTGAAAAGAATAGTAATATTTATCGAGATTAAATATTATATTAAGAACTTCTTGTTGTTTGAGAGCTCTTAAATCATTCTTCTTTAAGAATTTTTGCATTATCTGTAAGAAATCTAACAAAAGACAAATATTCAACTCGCAATCTTTACTCAAATATTTTAAAATCTATTACTAAAATCAAAAAAATTTATTTCAAATTTAGTTTATTCTTAAGAAATATTTATCTGTTCTCAGAATTCCAATAACTTATACAAAACTCGAGAAAATCTTTTTTTATATTGCAAATCTTTTTGTATATTGCAAATAAATAAAGGCGAAACCAGTCCTCCCGGATATTTCAACTTTCAATTAAGTAACTCTTCAACGAATTTAATTTATCGCATTTAGTTTTTCCTACCTTATATATTATTCTAAATAATACTCAACATTTAAAAAAAATTTAATTATCTCATTTAATATTAGTTTAACTTTGTAACTTTTTTTTCATTAATATAATTGGTTTAGAGAAATTAGCTTAATTAAGAATTAAACCGTACCAAAATTGTTCATCACCTCATAGTATTTTTAAGAAATCAAAAATTGTAAATTATAAAAGTTCAAGTAAATAAATTTCATCTTTGTGATTTTTTCGTGTGATGGAAACTTTTAAATTTAAAAATTTATTTCTGTCATTTAGCACTAGTCAGTCACATAAAAATAATTTAGAAATATCTTGTTGATCTCTCTTTACCTTTTTTTTTAAAGAAAATGTAAAGTCATCTAGAAGTTTACTTAAGAAATATTGAAAAAATATTATTGTTTTCTAAATCACTTAAAGCGGATTGAAAACTTAAAATAAATAACTTCAGACGTTCAATAGGATATTTTAAGAAATCTTTTAAACTTCTTAAAGAATATTTAAGAAGAAATAAGATATTTTTAAAAACTGTGATTTCTTCTTTCTTTTAAAAGATTTCTTAAAGAAATAAATTGATGGTCTAAGATTGTAAATAATAAATGTATTTAAAAATGGTTTAGTATTCATTGACAAAATGTAATGTTTATGAGTATTGAAAAATATTGAAACCCATTTAACAATACAAAAAAAAACTAACCACACTCACCAATTAAACTTTGAACACATGCAATAAATAAACATATAGTTTCAAGATCAGTCAGTCCCATAGAAACCAAAGAAAGCCCTTTTGACCATAACACACCCTGTGCCTCTGCCTATGTGCCTGCCAAAAACTTCTCATTCTCGTAAGAAGAACAAGACGAGACGAAACGGATGCCATTTTTTGTATTTGCTCACATATTCGTTCAATTCACTCTCCAGCAGTAACAACAGAATTCGCAAATATTCTTTTTTTGCTATATACCTAAAACACATTCTTTTTTGGCAAACCCATACACTTACAGAAATGTTTTTTTTAGTTAGAAACAAGTTTAGATCGCTTTACGTAACATAGCATATGAATTCGTCTATATCTGGAACTGCGAAGAATTCCCTTCCCATTTTTTTCTTCTTCTATAACAGAATTTGCAAAAAAATAAATAAATTGATCAACGAAAAGTTTTTTGCAAAGTCGAAACAGAAATATACACAAAAGTCAACTCTCGTCGACGCCATCAAATAAGGTGTGTAGTTGGTGGAGCTTTTAATAACTTCCAACTTTTGTTGTTTTTTTTTTTGTTTAGGACTTTATGCGCGAATTCGTTATTAGTAAGAAATTTGCATCACTGTTGCTCGATCGACGTGACATACAAACAAATTTTATCTATCAAGGTTACACAAAGCGAATGAGTGAGAAGCGAATGGTGAACTAGCAAAAAGCAAACAGGCAACCAAGTAGAAGAAAGAAACACGACACCTAAGATGGTTTTAAATTGACTTCGACTTTACTTGACTTGACTCGATTTGATTGAAAACGATTTGGTCTGACTCAAACTGAATTTGACTCAAGACTTACATATAAATCTATTTATCTAAATTCATTTAGTTTGTATGTCTGTACCTTACACATTATTTTTTGTCTGGTTTTGATAAAACAATAAAGTCTTGAGGGTATTTGGAAATTCAGGATATTTATTTTACAATTTAAAACATTGATATTAAGTTCTAGAAAAAAATAAGATTTATTTTAAAATTTAAGATATTAGTTTTTTAAAAAACAATTGATGATTTGGAATAACGAGTGTTTTTACAATAATTGTTTGAATTTCCAAAAAAATATTGTTAATAAAAGACAAAGTCACACAAAGACAAAACAAAGAATTTTCTTTGTTCAAGTGTTACTAAATTGAACATTGAAATATCCGAGAGGACGGTTTTCTCCTTTTTTTTTTGTTTGCAATATAATAAAAAATGTTTTCTCAAAAGACAAAGCCAAGAATTAAGTTCATTTAAGTGTTACTTATTTGAACATGGAAATATCCGAGAGGACTGTTTTCCCCTTTTTTATTTGCAATATACCAATATAAAAAAAAAAGAATTCTCGGAAAAAGTCTATTCAAAAAAAAAAAAAAAAATTTGTTATTAAAGTGTTTTAAGATATTTTTGAAAAATAAAACCACTGTTATAAAATTTGTGTGGTTTTATAAAAATAAAAGCAAAAAATAAATTTTAAAATATGAATATTTACAAAATATTTTTAAATAAAATCTATAGAAAAATAAATTTTCGAGGATTTTAAAAAACGAAAATATTTTTTCATCTTAAACTGATTCCTTGGATTGTAACAAAATACTTTAATTTTGTGTTACGATAGAGTATAAACGAAGAGTAAGCTTGGGTCTTTAAATAATTTGCTACTTCAATAATTACGTTATTTAGAGCAATACATTTAAAATAAATCTAAGACAATAAAGAACAAACAATTTTAAAAAAATTTAGAGTTATATTTTATGTTTCATTTCATAAAATAAGATCAGAATAAAAAAACAATTAAAGCTGACGATTACTATAATTAAAATCCAATAATGACAACAAAAATTAAATAAGGACAAATTTTTATAAAATATTTATTTAACTAACAACATGAATAAAATTCCGAAACAAATCAAAAGCAATAGAATATTTTTAAAAAATATAATCTACAGATATATTTATAACATTTTAAATTAAGCCGAAAGCATTAGTTGAGCCAAAAAAAAGACCTTTGAAATGAGGTATTTTATATCATTTTTAGTATAGTTAAAATTTTCTTTTCCTTACGACAGACAGACGGACAAGAAGTATACATAAGGATATTAAAAATCGAAACCGAAAAATATGTGAAATAATAAACTCAGCAATATTTATAAAAAAGAAGTCAACTATTTTTCAGAGTTTATTTTGCCTTTAATGCACTTGTTAAAATTGAAGCAAGAAGGGAAAACTAAATAGCTGTAAAAAGGGAATTGACAAAAGCAACTAAATCAAACAATTAATAATAAATAACTTGTTAATTGTCCGATTTAGTTGCTTTCATTTTTAAACAAATGAGAAAATAGACACTTTTTATAAAACATTGAAAGAATTCATTCAATCAAAATTCATCCAGTTAAAATTGAAGCAAGAAGGGAAAACTAAAGAGCTGTCGAAATTCAATTGACAAAAGCAACTTAATCAAACAATTAATAATAAGTAACTTGTTCATTGTTTAATTTAGTTGCTTTCTTCTTTAAACTAATAAGAAACACTTTTTATAAAACATTGAAAGAATTCATTCAATCAAAATTCAAGAAGGGAAAACTAAATAGCTGTAGAAAGGCAATTGATAAAAGCAACTAAATCAAACAATTAATAACAAGTAACTTGTTCATTGTTTAATTTAATTGCTTTCTTCTTTAAACTAATAAGAAACACTTTTTATAAAACATTGACAGAATTCGTTCAATCAAGCCACCCATCACCCCAGCTAGTAACAAATAAAAAAAACACACTACAAAATTTAACCGAAATGCCAAATGCATATAACAAATACACATAATACATATTCGGACTTTAAATAAATACATAAATACAACATTTCAAGGGCACGCTTCAAACAAACAACCAACCAAGAACTGGTAAAGTAAATGCGAATTTGAATTTTTGTTATCGTTGTTTTGCTTTTTTGCAAGTTTTACGTGAGACTTACAGTTTACTGCTGATCATTTGATGGGAGTCAAATCTAGTTTCCAGGTAAAATTTCGATTTGAAATCCAAATTTTTATGGAAAAAAGTCATTCAAGAGATTCTTCAAGGTTAAGTGGTTTTCACTTCCTTCTTCTATCAGAAGTTTTTGTTGTCTTCATCGTCTCTTCTAGTCTTATGTAATCTAAAATTTAAATTCAAGGTGAAGTGTGTCAGATGCACTTTAAAGGTTAAGGTTTGGGTGTTTCATTTTGCGAATAGAATGGATTTTTTTATTTATTGAAAAATTATACAATTTGTCTTTCTTGAATGGCAATTGACAAGATATAATTTAAATTGTATTTTTTTAAACATCATTTTTTTTATTTTAATACTACAAATTTTCTACGTTCATATGGGAATCCCATTTCATAACTTGCTGCTAAGATAGCATTGTTGAATCGAAAGTGAAACTTAGGTTTTACGTTCAGTTCCTCGATGAATTTTATTCTTTTTTCTCTTTAAGGAAATGTCATCTATGGCTTAGAAGGATCCTGGCAGGATCGCCAGCCTTTGTCTTTAAAAATGTACAACAAATTACATTTATTTTCGTATATTGTAGCTTTTAATGTTGTATTCTAGTATTTAAATTTGACATTTTTGTGCTCCTGACAGGATCGCCAGCCTTTCTCGTAAAAACCCACATCAAATAAGACATTTTTTTTTTTGATAATTCTAGATAATAATATTTTATTGTAGTATTTTTATTTAAATTTGATATTTTGTGCTCCTGGCAAGATCGCCAGCCTTTCCCGTAAGAAAATTACTTCAAAAGACAGATGAGGGTAACGGCATACATTTTTGTAAATTGTATATTTTAATATTTTGTTCTATATTTCTAATTAAATTTGAAATTTTTGTGCTCCTGGTAGGATCGCCAGTCTTTCTCGTAAGAACCTACATCAAATAATTTACGATAAAAGAAGATGAAGTTAAAAAGACATTTTTTTTGTAAATTCTAAATTTAATATTGAAAAAAAATCAATATAGATAGGAGCTATAATTTTAAAATGTGGTATAATTTAATTAAATTCTTTTTTTATTCTAATTTCCAAATAGTATTGAACGCATTTTCTCTTAAATTTTTAAATACAACAATTTATCTCAACAATAATTTAATTCAAAAAACCTTCTCAACCATCGCTTCGTAGAACTAATTGAAGAAAACAAAAACAGACAGACAGACAAAAACAATAAGAATAACATCTTCAAAATGATATTACCCCAAATTTTAAATCCAATACCACACACTCCAAAAGAAACCTTGAAAATTGCAATCTATTACTAAAATTCATAGAAGCTCCACAGTAACACCTTCCAAAAACCAAAACCGTTTCGATTAAAATTCTTATCACAAAGCACATCGATACGATGACGTTAACCAATAACGATATCCGCGTTTCATTCGTTGTTGCTGCTATGCTATTACTTCTGTTTCTGTTCATGATTGCAAAGAACCAAAACGAATGAATTGAATAATCGCATGTACTTGTAAAACGCAAAGCGCTACCAAAAAGAAGGCGAAAAAAATAACACAAAAACTTTTGCTGAACATGAACAGAAAAAAATAACAAGTGAATAGCTTGTGTTGGATTTTCTACCCCAAACAATTGTTCAAATATATGAAGTATGTGCAGAAAGAACAGTTTAACCTTGAATGAGTGTAAAGGGCAACATTGCGAAAACGAGAATACAAAAACAACAATACACACCAAAAATGTATACTAACAAAAAACATACGAAACAAAAAATGTATCTACAGCCACACAAACTTAAAAAAAGATGATGATGATTATGTATGGTAAATACACAAAGTGCTTCTGAACTGAAATTCACTTCACTTCGCTTTGCCTCGCACTGAACTGAAAGTGGAAGTAAAAATTCTTATCTTTTTTGATTGTGTTTCAAGGCGAACATTTCTCAAAAAAAAAACTATCACTTTTACAGTAATAATTTTCGATTTCATGCTTTATATACTTAGATTGGCTTTACTTTATTTTATGGTTTGTAAGAAGTGGTATTTTTTTTGTTCTTGAGAGTATTTGTTGCGGTTTCGGAAGTTAGATGGACTCATGTACTTTGGGAATTTGGGAAGGATCACGGATTTCTATTTATATACATCATAAAGGTTTTCTTTCTTGTTTTCAAATTACCAGCATTTGCAGCCTTTTCTCTCTTTTAACATATAACATCTCCAGACTGGACCGCCAGATTTTCTTTGCTCATGCCAAGATCGCCAGACTTTCAAGACTAGACTGCCAGTCTCTCTTTCAACATATATCATATCCAGCCAGGACCGCCAGCTTACTTTGATATATTTTGCTCCTGGTAGAATCGCCATACTTTCTCTTTTAAAAACTTACCAGTCACCTTTCAAAATTTGCCAGCCTTTGCTCTATTTTAACAAAATATCATCTCCAGCCAGGACCGCCAGATTACTTTAATATTATGTTTGTTCTCCTAGCAGGATCGCCATACTTTCTCTTTTAAAAACTATACCATCCACAACCGCTTCCTTTTAAGATTCCCGNGCCACAACCGCTACCTTTCAGAATTTGCCAGCCTTCGCTCTCTTTCAGCATATATCACATCTCCAGCCAGGACCGCCAGCTTACTTTGATATATTTTGCTCCTGGTAGGATCGCCATACTTTCTCTTTTAAAAACTTACCAGTCACCTTTCAAAATTTGCCAGCCTTTGCTCTATTTTAACAAAATATCATCTCCAGCCAGGACCGCCAGATTACTTTAATATTATGTTTGTTCTCCTAGCAGGATCGCCATACTTTCTCTTTTAAAAACTATACCATCCACAACCGCTTCCTTTTAAGATTCCCGCCCTTTGCTCAATTTTAACAAAATATCATCTCCAGCCAGGACCGCCAGATTACTTTAATATTATGTTTGTTCTCCTAGCAGGATCGCCATACTTTCTCTTTTAAAAACTATACCATCCACAACCGCTTCCTTTTAAGATTCCCGCCCTTTGCTCAATTTTAACAAAATATCATCTCCAGCCAGGACCGCCAGATTACTTTAATATTATGTTTGTTCTCCTAGCAGGATCGCCATACTTTCTCTTTTAAAAACTATACCATCCACAACCGCTTCCTTTTAAGATTCCCGCCCTTTGCTCAATTTTAACAAAATATCATCTCCAGCCAGGACCGCCAGATTACTTTAATATTATGTTTGTTCTCCTAGCAGGATCGCCATACTTTCTCTTTTAAAAACTATACCATCCACAACCGCTTCCTTTTAAGATTCCCGCCCTTTGCTCAATTTTAACAAAATATCATCTCCAGCCAGGACCGCCAGATTACTTTAATATTATGTTTGTTCTCCTAGCAGGATCGCCATACTTTCTCTTTTAAAAACTATACCATCCACAACCGCTTCCTTTTAAGATTCCCGCCCTTTGCTCAATTTTAACAAAATATCATCTCCAGCCAGGACCGCCAGATTACTTTAATATTTTGGTTCTCCTGGCAGGATCGCCATACTTTCTTGTAAAAATGTATCACAATTCTCTTCAAAAAAAGGGTAGTTTCTGTTGAAAACCACAGCAATTAATTTACGACAAAAAACAGATGAGAGTAAAGACAGGTTTTTATGTTAACCCTCAAATTTAAAGACAGCTGAATAAAAACAAAAGTCAATTACATATATTACTAAGAAAAAAGTCAATTAAAATAATCACAAAAAATAAATAAAATAAAACAAAACCCACAAAACGTTAGGACAAATGAATACATTTACTAAAAATAATAATGAAAAGAATTTTATTAATATATGAAAATGCGGTCGACAGTAATTACAGAAAAAGTAGAGAAGAAGAGACAGATTCGTAGGCGGAATCTAGTAGTTTTAGTTGTTGTTGTTATGTCTCCTTAGAAATATTTCGTATCTTATGTAATTTTACAGGCGCGGCGGAAAAGCGAAAATCACAGAATCATTTTGGAAAAAAAGAAAAACACTCCGCCTCCGTAGTGTACTATTTGTGTCCAATATTTTCAGTTGGAATAGAAAATATTACGATTAAAATAACGTCAAATGATCCTTGTCAGACATAGTAGTTCACTAATGAATGCATTTGCTATTTTATTTAGGTTAGAGAATATAAATGATGTTTCTCGTTGACTTTTTTGTTTCATTGTGGATTTTGTTTTTTTATTTTTGGAGCTGAAAAGTTTTTGAGTGGAAGTGGACATAATGTTCATTGAATGAAAGAAATAGTGAGTAGGTATTTTCACTTGCTACAGAACTTTGAATCATTAATTTTTTAAGCAATAAGTGAAGTTTTTAATTTGTTTGGTTTATATATTTTGTTTTTCTACAAAAGCAAATATTTTTCAAAGTTTTATTTTTTGTTTAAATTTGAATTGAAAGGTTTTTTTTAACGTTTTAAATTGTATTTTAATATTGAAGAACAAAAGTATTTAAAATAGGATATTTCTTAAGTTCAAATGTAATTTAGAGCTAAAGGTTATCACAATTTGTCTCTTTTATGAAATATAGTTTGATACATTACAAAATTAAAAGGATTTTTCTTAAATTCAAATATAATTTAAAGCTCAAGGTTATAAAAATGTTTCTTTTCTTTAAATTTGATAAATTAATTAAAAATTGAAATGTTTTGAAGACTTTTTTTACCGTTTTTATTTTTTTTAAATATTGAATAACAAAAATACTCACAATAGAATTTTTCTTATGTTCAAATTTATTTTCATGCTTAAAGTTCTCTCCATCTTTCTCTTTTTTGAAATGTAGTTTGATAAATGAATTAAAAATTGAAATGTTTTGAAGACTTTTCTTAAAGTTTTTATTTTTTGTTAAATATTGAAGAACAAAAATACTCAAAATATAATTTTTCTTAAATTCTCTTTTTTGAAAGACAGTTTAATAAATGAATTAAAAACTGAAAGAATTTGAAGAGTTTTTTAATTTTTGTTTTTTTTTTTTTTTTTTTAAT
>JXPG01026534.1:9281-20725 GCA_001015175.1 Megaselia abdita
CCCATCTGCAATTGTTCCTTCCCCGACAATCCCTGTTCAACTATTTACAATATTGCCCATTTAATAAGGTCAAAATCGGTTTCACACATCATTCTTGACTCCTCTTAATATTCTCCGTCCAACTATATCCATATTGTATAAGACATTTTGAAAGGAAACGGAACCTAATCCCATTAAAGAATTTCTGAAACACACTCCTTTCCATATTGTGAAAAAGAAAATTTAGCCACGGAACCGTTTCTTAAATCTTTAAACCTATTCTAATCCCATAAATTGATTCACAATAAAATTCCTGGCTCCTCCCAAGATTCCTCGTCCATATATTGCATATATTCCCAACGAAAAAAATTTAAAAAAAATGTATTATATAACTGATAGTTTAGTTTTTGTTGTTATATTATTTTGTTCTTATCGTTTTTGCCTTTTTTTAGATTTTTTTCTAATTATGTGTTTTTAATTATTTTAAATTTTGTTGTTTCTTATTATTTGTTTAATTCTTGGTTGTTTTCATTTAATTTTTTGTTTCGTATTTTTACTTTTTTTTAATATTTATTCATCTTTTTTAATTTATATGTATAATAAAAGTTTATGTTTTGGTTTTATTATTAAGTTTTATTTAATTTAATTTTGAGATATTTGGTTGTTCTTAATTTTTTAAATTATTTTTTTAATAAAATTTGTATGTATCTTATGTTGTTTGTAATTAATGGTTTTTGTATATTATGTTATATTTTTGTTCTTATTTTTTTATTTTTAGCTTTTGATCTTTTTCAATATTATTTGTTTGATTCATCGTTAACTTTGTCAAACTCTTGATTTTTTCATGTTATTTTTTTAAATAAATTTGTTAGTTTTTGTTGTGTTATTATTTTTATATTATTTTGTTCTATATTTTTTTTTAGTATTTTTTCTTTTCAGTTTTTTTAATGTTTGTATTTGTTAATTTGTTGTTTGTTTGGAAAATCGTCCTTAATTTCTTATTTTTTGGTCCTAAACTAATTTTTTTTTTAGTTATATGAAACTTATCAAAAAACTTAATTTAGTACAAAAAAAAAAATTTAGTTCTTCATATTTTTTAATTTTGAAATGTACTAAAAATAAAATAATTTTTTTTTTAATTTAGTAAACCTTGACATTAAGTTTTATATTTTTTAAACTCCAGTTTAAATTTAATACTAAAATAATGTCAATATTATACATGAAAATAACTTCAGTTATAAAACTTTTATAACATTTTAAAATTAAAACTCTATAAGCTTCGAAAATTATTAAAAAACTTGAAGTTACTACTACAAAATGTCCATAAATTTTTGTTTTAGACCAACTTAAATGCTCTATCTTTTATTAAATTTCAGTTTATGTCTTGTTCAAATTTAAAAACGTTTACAAAAAATATTGAACTCATTCATATCTTTATTATAAAGCATGAAATGTTTAATTTTTCTTTTTCAAAATATGGTCACACCATGACTTTTTACTTAAGTAATTTTTTGTTTGTAAATGGATATTCTAATATTTTAGTTTCTTTTGAAAAAATGTTTAAATATAAAAAATATAAATTTGAATCCCAACATTTTTATAATTTTATAGATTTATTCAGAGTTTTACAAATAGTGTCGATATCTTGAAAATTGTTGTATTATTTATATATTATTTTGTTCTTCAGTTTTTTGTTCGTTTAATAATTTTGTATTTAAATATTTCTTTGATTCTGTGATTCTTGATATTTTTTGATTTACTTTTATTACTAAATTTTATGTTATTTATTTTATTACTAAGTTTTTTTAATATATTTTTTTAGTACTGTTTTCTTTTTAATTTTAATTCTTTTTTAATGCTTGTATTTTTTCAAATTTTAGTGGTTCTTCTATTTTTATATTGTTTTGTGTTTCAGTTGGTTGTTGTATATTTTCTTTTTTTTTAACTTAGTTTCATTATAAATATTTATTTTATTTGTTATATTTTTCTTCTTAATTTGTTTTGTATTTTGTTCATCTTAGTTTTTATTATTGTTAATTGTTTGTAGTTGTTTGTGTTATATTGTAAATTCTTTTTTATTATTTTGTTCTTAACTTTTTTTTCATTTTCTTGGTTTTTTTTTTTTTTATTTTTTATTAATTTAGTTTTTATTCTTTTTTAATTTTTATATTTATTTACTGTTATTTTTTAATGTTATTAATTAGTTTTAGATTTTTGTATTATTTTGTTCTTCATTTTTTTAATTTTCTATATTTTATTATTTTATTTTATATGTTTATTATTAAGCTTGATTTTATTTTGTTTTTTTTATAAAACTTTCAGTTTTAAAACTTACAAAAAAAAGCTAATATGTCGGTAGATTTATATAAAATTGAATTTAAAATATATTAGTATTATTATTACATTTTTTTTAGCTCTTGTAAAATAACTTATTTAAAAAAATCAATTTTCTTAACTAAACATAATATTTTTTATTTGAAACGAGTTTCATGTTAATTAAAACTTAATTTTACAAAACTCTTTTTAAATTCAGATTTCAAACAGTTTCAAAATATAATTTTTATAACTCAAAATCATTTTATTTCTGAGTTTAAGAAAGTCTTTACAATTCCATAAAAAAAATAATTTTTTTAAGACTTGTTGAAAACACCGTCTTCTCAATTTTAAGTCTTTTCCGAAAACCCTAACTCTCGTCTTCCACGATTTCGAACCTCAGTACACACGGATTTTTCTGAAGACGTTCTTTCATCTTATTGCTTAATATCATCGCTTAAGTAACCTTTGACTGGTTGTCTGATTTAATTTTTAAATAGACAACTTTCTTCAAAATCCCGTTTTCAAAACATTGAATACAAATTAATTTCCTTTTCGAAAATTAAATATCCAAATCCAATACATTAAAAAAATCAAATCAAATTTCAACAATCTTTAAAACAAGAAATACTCACATGTAAGGAATACAAGGTGGACTCGTTTCAGCCAAGGCATGTCTGTAAATCCTAAAGCTCGAGCTCGAATCAATAAGAGCACAATACTCTTTAAGTCCCTCGGTAATAGTTTTATGCCATTCCAGTCTCCTGATCGGCGCCGAATCCAGCGCGGACAATAAAGCTAGGTAAGAATTGTAGTTGTTCATCTTCCTCAAGTGTTTCATAATCTTAATAAACTTAATAACGTGTTTTTCACGGTCTTTGGCATCGTTTTGTTTTAGGATCTGAGACCTGGCCCAGAACGACATCTTATTGAAATGTTCAGTGAACTTGTTCAAGTTTGGTGTCTTTTCTTCGCACTGTTCTCTCGCAAACAATAATACTTCTGGTATTTCAATCTTCTCGAATAAGTCAGCGTCTAATAAAGTCATTTGTTCAGCGATATCCGATGATTTCAAGTCGAGTAATGTGGGCTGATTGGTGACAATGTTCCGCGTCAGTTCCCCAAAGCCACTTCCGAACAACTGTTGGAACCGATTTGCTTGAACCTTCTCAACGATCTTACTTCTTAGAAGTTTGGCCATTTGAAGTTGACCAGATAGCACCAATTGGTAGACGAACTCCACCAACAATTTTCGAAGGATTCCTGTGAGGTCTTGTGATGTCAAATCGTTCACGACTCGGACCAACAGCGAGAATGTTTCCTTGGCGGCCTTTTTCTTCTTATCCGAAACCTGACTACAAAAGATCGTGTATCTGTGAGTGAGTTTCTCGATGACTTCTAAAGGCTGGATTATTGTCCGGAAAGTTGTTATAAAAGCTTCGGCAAATGCTGGAATTGGAATAATGTTTTTTTGTTAACAAAGTGGGAAATTAATTATTTAAAGGATATTACCATCTCCTTCTTCTGTTAGCACAATGAGAATTATTAAAGAGAAGAATAACAAAAGGATGTTTGTTAATGGAGGAATTCAGGACTACGATTCATGTGCAAACTAGATATTTACTAGAGTGGGTTTTATTTACTTTACTGAGGTTTTAGTTTTACTTTTATCATGCTGTTCTATTGAACGGTTTTCATGCTTAAAGGCTTTGGTTAAAGATCTTGAAATTTAGTAGGAAAGTGAATGATGGTTTTTATATGAAAGGTATGTGAAATGTTGAATTTTTCTTGGAAAATCAAATTGGGAAATAATTTTATGAATGTCAAATATTTTATGTCTTGCAATAGAGAGTAGGAGTTTTAAAATGGTTTTTAATTTGATTTTCATTCATATATTATACCAAGATTAACTCATTTATAAGACCTACCGGTTTGGGACGTTTCGTTATTTTTAAATCTATTTTCGATATTTCAATTACATTTTTCGATTACAAAATTATTGAGAGACATTTTCCGCACAATTTTTTTTCGAATTAATTGTTTTTCAAAAGTTTAAAGGATTTGATAATATACTCAATATTCTTACAAAAACACTAAACTTTAAAAAATCAATAATTACTACTTCAAATTTTAACTTTTAAAGCCTTTTAAAAATATAATTTTCAACATTTTTTAAAGCTTAATAAATTGAAAAAAAGACTCCTTTTTAAATTATATTAACATCACTAAATTTCGATTTCAAGACTTTTCTGAAACTCAATAGAAAAAAAACACATTCCAATTTCAGTTTTTTATCTTAGTAAGAAATGTATTTGTTTTAAACTTAAAAACAAATGAAAATTCGAGTCAAAAATATTTATTTTAAAAGTTTAAAAAAAAAAATTACTTTTTTCATGGAAATCTCTTAGTTTAATTAATTAAAACACTTCCTAGAATAAAGATGTAATTTAAAAAAGTTGATTTTTAATCACTTAAAAAAAACTCTTTTTTTACTCAAAATAAAATAATGAAACTTAAAGATTTATTTAAATGCTTTAAAAATTTAAATCTTTTTTTTTTAGTTACTCAAAATAAAATAATGAAACTTAAAGATTTACTTAAATGCTTTAAAAAATTTTGAAAATTAAATTCGTATTCTAAATTTTGTATTAAATTTATTTTTTAATCATTTGCTTTTAAATTCCCTACAAAATTTTAATTTTGAAATGTATAATTTTTTTGAAATTTTAATTTTTTTTATTTAAAAATTGTTGTATTTTTTTGCTAAAATTTAATTTAAAATTCAATTTGGTTTAGAAAGAAATGTTCATAAAATTTACAAATCTCCAAAACACAATTTATTAAATATTATGTCACAAATTTCGTATTTTTCTTAAAATTCATAATGTAAAATTTGTTGCTAAAATAAATTTAAACACATATTTTTCTTTCTAAACAAAAAGATTTCAAAATTATTTGTTATGTTTTTGTTTAGAAAGAATTTTTTATACAATTTACAAATCTAAAAAAAAAATTATTAAAAGTAATGTCTCAAACTTAAAAAAATTTGTTTATTTTGAAATTTTGTTAAATTTGTTGCTAAAATGAAATTTAAAACATGTTTTTCTTTCTAAATAAGCAATGTTCATATAATTTAAAAATCAGCAAAATACAATTAATACAAAATTATGCTCAATTTTTTTTATATTTTTGAAATTTAAATGTTTTTTATTTAAAATTGTTTTTATTTTTTTTGCAAAAATTAAATTTAAGAAATGTTTTTGTTTAGAAAGAAATGTTTATACAATTTACAAATCTCCCAAATACTATTCGTAAAAAAATAATTTGTTTAAAAACAAATTAAAAATTAAAATTTTATTGTCATAATTTTTTAAAGTTAAAATATTTGAACTTTAAAAAAAAAAAACACTTCATTGAAAACACATTTCACATTTTGTTGTTTAAGGTTTAGTAGAATTTCAAGACTTTCTCCATTAAAAAAGATGTTCGAATTGATACTTAAAATTTATTATAAATTTTAAACTATTTTTATTAAAAAAAAAATTATTTTTAAAATGTTGAAAAGCTTAAGATGTTAAAAATAAAAAAACTCCACTAAAAATATAATATGTTTTAGAGTTCTAACTTATAATCTTTTTTAAAATTTCAATTTCAATTAAAACTAATTTAAAACTCCAATCCTTTAATTAAAAAGATTTAAAACTTAAAACAAAATTTGAAACTAGAAATTCATTTCTTAAAATACATTTTTTAACATTCTTGAAGATTTATATATTGAAAATTTCTAAAACATTCCATAAAAAATAAATTTTAGAAATTATACTTTGGATTTTGTTTAACTTGGAAACTTCAAAAATTTAAATTTTAAGATTTATTTTAAATATAGTTTCAAAAGGTTTAAATTTGAATTATAAAAGTTTTTTAAAAATCAAAATTTTAAACTTTTTTTAAAGATATATATATATACTGAAACTGTCCAAGAATCCTATAAAATTTAAAAACTGTTAATATAAAAACATTTTAAATTATAAAAAACAAATTGAAATTTTGATCAACATAAAATTATATAATTTCGTTGCAAGGTACAGTCACCAAAATCCGGTTACCTTTAGATATTTCAATATTTTTGATTCATAAACTAAGCTCTTTGAATTATGTCCTTTCGATGTCTTTATTTAACATTGTTGAGTAAAGAGAATTGGGTGAGTTTTTATATTTTTTGTTTGGTTTTATTGGTGAGCATTTGCTTTTTGTTTCTTTTTGAAAAGAGACAAATGAAAAGTGTTCTTTGTATTTATGTAAATTTGAGGAAGTTAAATTCATATATAATATTTTTTTGTAGATAGACCAATTTGATGAAACGAAACAATGAAGGAATTAAGATATAGAAACTACAACAAGTACCGTCTAACATGCGAATACTTGAGGAACAGAATGTAAAAGATTGTGCATGCGAAGAAATTACTATCAGTATATAATCCAACTCACCTCCTTCACTTCCTTTTGAAACTTGACTAGCATGGACCAAGAGAGCATCAAAGTATCCACCTTTAACATCCGCGCCATCTTCTCCTTCCTTCTTAAAAATAAGATATTTCGCCACATCTGTCTCTTCCAAAATGTTCAAATCGTCGCCCTATTAAGATAAAATAAAATAAGAAAAAAACTCAACCAAATTCAACCCAAAAACCGTCACCTTTTCCTTAATGTTAGGACTACATGGAGGATTTCTTAAAATTACGTCTTCTTCGTCATCATTCATTTGTTCCAACGAACAATCTATTGCATTACTATGACCAATGTAGTCGTTAGTGTTAGAAGAAGAATTGTTAATATCTTTAGTATTGCCAGCAATACCAGTAATGATGTTATTTCCAAAACCACTTCCGACACCACCATCATCATCAATATACTCATTAACCTCTTCGTTTACCGTGGACATTTCATTGCCTATGGAGGAGTTTATGATTCGCCTGTTCTCGTAGTTGTCTGAACACAAGGTTGGTTTCGGACTCGGTGGTGGAGTTGTAATTATCGTTGGCGGAGGAATCCTTGGTGGCGGTTGACTGTGGCGGGCTTTTGGTGGCAGAGCAGGTGGTTTGTCATCTTCCTCCAGAGAAAACAAATCTGATTTTGTCACAGGCGCTAAACTGGAAATTTTAATTTTGGTTTTAGTTGGTTTTTCTTTATTAAATTTTATTTATTTAAAATTATTCATTTAATAAAGAACTTTAAAAAGATTTAAAAAACAAATAGAAATTTTTGTACGAGTTTTAGATAATTTCGTGTTTTTTTTTTAATTTAAAAAAAATATATTTTGTAATATAATTTCTAAAATTTAAGCTTTATCTTAAACAAACTGTTATAAAATTGTATTATTAACATGTTTTTAATTTTAAATTTGTATACTCAAAAATTAAAAACCTCAGAGTTGCAGTAGACATTAAAAAAAAAAAAACAAATAGAACTTTGTACAAGCTCTAAATAATTTTTTTTTATAAATTCTAAAATAAATTTAAACATTGATTGAAATTTTAAATTCGAATCTTTTGAAGATGAAGACACAATTTCAAATATATTTTTTGTTTTTTATAATTTAATTTTTAAACTTTACATTTTATGTTTAATAAAAATGTTTTAGAATTTAATTACTAAAATATTTAAAAAACAAAATTATTTTGATTTTAAAAATTATATAACTAAGATATTTAAACAAAAAAATCATATAAGAACTTTAAAAGTATTTGTTTTTAAATTTTAAAATTATTTAATTTTTATATTTTTGTTTAATTTATTATTTAATATTTTGAGGACTTTAATTTGCGATTTAAGAAAACTTAATAATTGTGTAATTCCTATTTTTAATTCTAAAATTGTTTGAAATTTTATACAATTAAAGAAATTAAAGTATTTCTTAAAATTTAAAGTTTTAAACTTTTTCAAGAATTCCAACTCATAAATCCAAGATCTTTTATTAATAAAAAAAAAAAACAGGAATTTGTAAAAAAAAAAATAAAATTACCAAATGTTTGTTTTAATTTGTTGTTTTGAAATATGGTTACTAAAATATATATTTTTTTATTTTCAAAATCTAGAGTTTCTGTTTTTTTTTTAGATTTTTTTCTGTCTAACATTAATTTGTGGCTCAAAATGTTTGGTTTTTAATTTAAAGACTGTTTCATTAATATTCCAACAAATTGCTATGCGTTTAAAAACTCATTTCTTTTTCTTCTTGATAACAACAAATTTAGACAGATAAAAAAAAAATACAACATTAAAATTAAAACAAAAAAATATGGAAAGAATTAATTTTAGAACTTAGATTTTTTTTAAATATTATAAATTAATTTAAACAATAAAAAAACACACACATTTCAAAGCATTTCTTAACACAATTTCAAATATTTTCTTTTTTTTACAATTTAATTTTTAAATTTTAGCTTATTTATTATTTATTTAAAAAATAATAATTTAAGAACTTTAAGAGTTTTATTTTTAAAATTAAAATTTGATCTATTATTATATGTTTGGGATTTTAGATTATTTTTTTTGTAAACTTGAGAATTTTTATTCTTTGTTTTTAGTTTAAGACAAAACATGAATTACTAAAACTCAGATTTGCAGTAGAAATTAAAAAAATAAATCACAAATTTATATGAGTTTCAAATAATTTCGTATTTTTTTAATTAAGTTTTTAAAATTCAGAACTAATTAAAAAAATAAACAATTTAAAATATTTTTTTTTGCAAGTTTTATATTTTTAAGATTTTTTACTAAAAAATTATATTTTTTTTTTCAATTAAATTTTTTTTTGAATATGTTAATTTTAAAATTGGTCTGTAACTTTAAATTTTGGTTTCTTTGTTTTAGAATTTGAATTCTTTGTTTTTAGATTAAGGCAATAAATGAATAAATTTTAAATTCAATATTTTTTTTTGTATTTTTTTAAATATTTAATTTTGAAATTTTTCTTAAAATTTAATGTTTTAATATTTTTGAGAATTGCAATTCTTACAAAAAACCAAAAGTCACAATTTCAAAATATTTGTTTGTCATTTTATTTCTAAGACTTAGCATATTTCTTAGAAAAAAAAGTATTAAAAATATTTCAAAGCCTTTCTTAAAATTTAAAATTCTAAACTTTTCAAGAATTCCGATCTTAAATCTTTTTTTAAAATTAAATTTGTTTTTTGTAAGCTTTTATAAAAAAAAAATATTATTATTTTTTTATTAATAATTTTGATTTTAAAACGTTTGTTTTATTAATTTATCTAATTGTTAAAATTAGAATACAAAAATATTTAAAATTTTCAACACGTTCTTAGAGGTAGTTTCAAAATTATATGATCAAAAAACTATATTAAAAAAAAATTACTAGAACTGATTTTGTTTATTTTGGCAAGTTTCAAAAACGTAGCAACAAATTTTTTTTTGAATGTATAAAACCGTTGTTTCAAAAAGCTTCCATATTTAAAAAATAATTACGTAATTTATTAAATTAAAATTTCCAAACTTTTTTATTCGTTTTTTTTAGCTTTTAAAATTTAATTGCTAAAATGTTTTGAATCCATTGTGCTTTTTACTTATTTTCAAAGCACTTTGTAAACAAAAATCATTATTTAAACAAAACAAAAAATACATTATTAAATTTTCAAAATAAATATGGAAAGTATTTAATATATTTCAGAGTTTTGAACAAAATATTTGATCTTGACAAAAAAAAGTCGTAATGCTAGAAAACTCACTTCATAGTTTTAGTAAATTAAAATTTCTAACATTTTCATGAATTTATTTAGTTTTTAAAATTGAATTACTAATTTTAAGGTAATAAATAAAATTATTATAAAGGCTATTTAAAATTTTAAAAAAAAAAAAATCTATTTTAAAAAAAAATAATACAAAAGCAAATTTTGTTTATTTTTGTTAATTCAAAAACGTAGCAAAAAATTGCTTTATTAAATTTTAAATGTAGAAAGTATTAAATATATTTTATTCTTGACAAGAAAAAAAAACCTCATAATGCGAGAATGACCACAATTTCATAAAATAAAATAACAAATTTAATTTTTTTATTACTAAAATATATTTTTTTTTTCAAATATTTCAAAATTATAATTTTAAAAAACTTCTAACTTAAAAAAAAAATACAAAAACTAATTTTGTTTTGCATTTTATTCTTGACAAGAAAAAACGTCATAATTTTAAGAGCATTTTGTGAGATTGACATTATTAATAAAATGAATGTTTCCAAATTATATTTAAATAAAAACTACAAAAATAAATTATATTTATTTTCTGACAAAAAATTGCACTATTAAAATTTAAAAAGTATGGAAAGTAATTTTAAACAATATTAAAGAGTTATGAACAAAACACTTAAGTAAAATAAAATAAATAAGAAAAATAAAGTTTAAAAAAAAAATCAACATTTTTGGTTTTTAATTTAAATTTCAAAATTTTTATTTTCAAGAAATTTTCTAAATGTTCTTAAAAAAAATACAGTATTAAAATTAAGAAACAAAAATATGAAAAGTATTAAAAATATTTCAAAGCCTTTCTTAAAATTTAAAATTCGAATCTTTTCAAGAGTTCCGATTTAAAATTTGTTTTAAAAATTAAACTTGTAAGACTTTATATGTTTTTTGTAAACCTTTAAAAAAACATAATTTCATATATTTTTTTATTAATAATTTTTATTTTAAGACTTTTGTTATATTTATTTATTCAATTGTTAAATTAAAAATACAAAAATATTTAAGAAAGCTTTTTTTTTTTTCATTCAAATTTTTAAAACGTTCTTAAAGGTAGTTTCAAAATTATATTATCAAAAAACTATATTAAAAAAAAATTACTAGAACTGATTTTGTTTATTTTGTCAAGTTTCAAAAACGTAGCAACAAATTTTAATATTATATTTTAAAATAAATATGGAAACTACTCAAAATATTTTACTTTTTTTTGCTTTTCGTTTGTTTTAATTTATAAAACTGTTTAAATGCTGTTTCAAAACACTTTTTTAAACAAATTGCGCTTTTTTCTTATTTTCAAAACGCTTTGTTTCATAATTATAAAATCAAAAATAGATAGTCATTATTTGAACAAAAAACAGGCTTAAAAAGCTGTTTCAAAATTATATTTAAATAAAAACTACA
>JXPG01026561.1:0-10499 GCA_001015175.1 Megaselia abdita
TAACTGCTAGTGTGTGTCTTCGCTAAATGGAATATACTTTTATGTGCTAGGTATATATCACAAGGATTTGAGAAGTCTATGACTTGTTTCTTTTTGAATGGTGACTTAATTTATTCTTTTACAGCTATGGTTTGGTATCATCGCTATTTTTTGTTAGTCAATTGATTCTCAGACAATTACCAGACATCGGTAGGATTAACTAACTGCTAGTGTGTGTCTTTGCTAAGAATAGCACCCTTTTATGTGCTAGGTTTATATCATAAGGATTTGAGAAGTCTATGACTGGTTTCTTTTTGAATGGTGACTTAATTTATTCTTTTACATCTATGGTTTCGTATCATCGCTATTTTTTTGTTAGTCAATTGATTCTCAGACAATCACCAGAAATAGGTAGGATTAAATATCTGCTTATGTGAGTCTTTGCTAAAAGTAGCACCCTTTTATGTGCTAGGTTTATATCATAAGAATTTGAGAAGTCTATGACTGGTTTCTTCTTGAATGGTGACTTAATATATTCTTTTACATCTATGGTTTCGTATCATCGCTACTTTTTCATTAGTCAATTGAATCTCAGGCAATCACCAGAAATCGGTAGGATTAAATATCTGCTTATGTGTGTCTTTGCTAAAAAGAGCACCCTTTTATGTGCTAGGTATATATTACAAGGATTTGAGAAGTCTATGCCTGGTTTCTTTTTGAATGGTGACTTAATTTATTCTTTTACATCTATGGTTTTGTATCATCGCTATTTTTTTGTTACTCAATTGTATCTCAGATAATCACCAAAAATAGATAGGCTTAAATATCTGCTTATGTATGTCTTTGCTAAAAAGAGCACCCTTTTATGTGCTAGGTTTATATCATAAGGATTTGAGAAGTCTATGACTGGTTTCTTCTTGAATGGTGACTTAATATATTCTTTTACATCTATGGTTTCGTATCATCGCTACTTTTTCATTAGTCAATTGAATCTCAGGCAATCACCAGAAATCGGTAGGATTAAATATCTGCTTATGTGTGTCTTTGCTAAAAAGAGCACCCTTTTATGTGCTAGGTATATATTACAAGGATTTGAGAAGTCTAAGACTGGTTTCTTTTTGAATGGTGACTTAATTTATTCTTTTACAGCTATGGTTTCGTATCATCGCTACTTTTTCATTAGTCAATTGATTCTCAGACAATCACCAGAAATCGTTAGGATTAAATATCTGCTCTATCTATCTATCTGTGTGTCTTATAGAGCACAGTTTTATGTGCTATGTTTAGTAATGCATTACATACTTTTACGAGCTTTATTAGAAAATATTTTTAAAAATGCCCAACTTTTTCGTGTCCCAAAAAACTTTATACCAACAATATTATACAAATTTAAAAATCCCAGTGCACTATTTTGCTATACATTCAAAAAAGAAAATGGATATTTTTTCAAGCAAATAGTAAAGAAAGAACTGAATGCTTTACTTGTAGTTGAAAAAAAAATCATCTACAATTATCATCTTTTTTGTTCAATTTCATGTAAAAATAAATACACAGAAATTTCTTTTAGAATGGTAGAAAAAACAGGAGAAAAAAAATGTAAAATGCAATGAAATAAAAGATTTTGTGTTTTCTGAAATACAAGAGTTGAAAAACACCACAAGCTTTTACACTTTGTGTTTTTTGAATTATTTATGAATTTCCTGCTCCCACTTCCTCCTCTTCTTTTCATTTCATCTCAATCGCAAACTTAAATACCAGGGAATTTCTATTTGCATACAAATTTTTAGTTTTGCATACTGTTAGCTGGTTAGTGATGCTATAAATCTTTTCAGGACTTGAGGACAGCCTTACTTTTGATGAACATTATTTATTTTATACATTTTTTTATTCAATTTGAAAATGTTGTCAAGCGTTTAAGAACTGAAGAAATGGGAATTGAAGGTGTCGACTTGAAGTTTTTCTTTCAGGTTTTCTATTTGAATTATGGTTTTAGTATTTACTAAATATGAAATGCTTAAATCAGTTGAAGAATATTTTAGGTTTGAGTATTTGCTAAATTTAGTCGTAATATTTATGGTTTGATTTATGGTTTTAGTATTTGCTGAATTAAAAATTGCTATGTAAGTTAGAGAAATAGTATTTTGAAATGAATGTTAACACAACAATTTAGAAAATGAAGTGACTACAAAAAAGAACATATTTTAGGTTTTTATATTAGCTAAATTTAGTTATAGCCTTTCTAATATGATTTAGGGTTTCAGTATTTGCTAAATTATAAATCGCTAAGTAATTTGGAGACATTGCATTTTAATGTTCATGTTAACAACACAATTTAGAATTGAAGAAATAAATATATTACAGGTTTAAATATTTGCTAAATTTAGTCGAAACCTATCCAATATGACTTAGGGTTTCAGTGTTTGCTAAATTTAAAATTAAGTTGAAGAAATATTTTAGGTTTGAGTATTTGTTACATTTAGTCGTAATATTTCTGGTTTGATTTATGGTTTTAGTATTTGCTAAATTTAACAATTTAAAATTAGTTGAATTAATAGCATTTTAAAATTAATCTTAACACAAAAAAAGAAAAATGTTAGGTTTGAGTATTTGCTAAATGAATTCGTAAACTTTCTAATATGATTTAGGGTTACCATGTTTGCTAAATTTAAAATAGCTAAGATGGCGAAATAGCATTTTAAAATGAATGTTAACATAAAAAAATATATTGGAAGTAACAATGACAGAAATTTGAATATTTTAGGAGGTTTGAGTATTTGCTATTATTTATTATATTTTAGTATTTGATATTAATTTTCTGAAATTAAAGTTCGGATTTGAAGTACCAAACTAAATTATAAGATGCAGTGAGATTTGAACCCAGAAGATTTGAAGAGTATTGTTTGAGAGCTCTCTTTTTCAAAGAAAATTTAAAGTCATCTAGAAGTTTACTTAAGAGGTATTCAAGAAAAAAAAATCTCTCTAGATAACCCTAAGAAGATTGAAAGATAATTCCAATAGATAACTTCAGACGTTCAAAAGAAGACTTCAAGAAATATCTTAGGCTTCTTAAAGAATATTCAAGAAGAAATCATATTTCTATAAGAACTTCCTAAAGCAGCTTTTCGAAGAAATAGAACTTCTTTTATACTTTTTTTTTGTTTTAAAAAGAAGTCTTTTGGACAACTACAATGTGAATAAAGTAATTATTCAAACTTCTTTAAGACTTCTTAAAGTAGCTTTTCAAAGAAATACAATTTTTTTTAGACTTTTTTTCTTCAAAAATACTTCTTTTAGAAATTCTAAAATATCTTGCTTAAAGAAAGGAGAACGATTTAATGTTTTTTAAAGAACTCTTTTCAAAGAAAAAAAGAAACGAAGTATGAAAGCTTTCTTCCTTACCTTACCTTAAAGAAGTTTAAAAAAGAAGTCTCTTAGACTGTACTTCTTCAAGACTTCCGAAAGTAGCTTTTCGAAGAAATGTTTTTGACTTGTTTCTTCAAAAATACTTCGTTTAGTAATCTTAAAGAAAGGAAATTGTTTACTGCGAGAAGTCGAGAGTGCCAGAACAAGGACCATTAAGGATTTCTAGAATACGTTTTCTATTCTACTTGAGAATACATTACGTGTTTACTGCTTCTATAATACCTCTTTAAGAAGAATTTAAAAAAAGACGTCACGGAATACCTCTTGTAGTATATTTGTAATATACTTGAAGAGGTATTGTGCACATCTAAAAGTAAGAGAACCTTGGGCACAGCGCCACCTGGTGTTAAAATTCTTGTAGTGACCGTTTTAGTAGTCAGATTAGTATAGAAGTCTAACTTCAGACAGACGGACGGACAAAAACAAAACATAAAACAATTAATTAACCTAAATATGCAAAAAAATAAACTCTTTCACACTTTTCAATAGAACAAAGAAAAAACTATTCAGCCAAGAAATAAACTTTCGGGAGAAATTCTTTCATGTTCATTAGATAATATAATGTTAAAAATAAAGGAAAACATAATCAAGCAAGATGATAATGCCAATGGGAAAATAATTGTGGGTGTTTAAGGGTATTTTTTGTACTGCTTCTCACTCTCGTTTCCTCACCACCTACGTACGTAGCAGCATGAAAACAGAAAGCACCCCTGAGGTAATTTTCAAAATGGAATTGAAATCTCTCTTTCATTTTGCAATTTGGTTTCATTTATTTAATATCATTTAGCCAAATTATAGGTATTTCCATTCCATTTCGATCCATTGTATCTGTAGCATTGTTGTGTTCATCATTGTTTCATTATTTATTCAAACGTATATTTTGCTTTAGCTTTGGTTTAACTTTTTCTATCATTACCAAGTGGTATAAAATATTATAATTAAAATGTGAAATGCTAATGAAGGTGGGGATTTACGAATGGGATTTTTCCACAATTATACTTTAACTTATGATTTTCCTGGAGTGATTACTTTTTTATTGCCTTGAGGGAGATCGTAATCAGCACCACGAGCGAATAGTTGGTTAAATTACGTAAATTACGTACCTTGTTATGTGGATTTTGGTTAAAAAAAATCACTTACCTATAAAGAAAAAAAAAAAAAAAGGATTTAATATGTTTTTAAAATTTAAAAATTGGTTTGATTTTTATAATATTTTGCTTAATGTTTGTATTTGTTGCTCTTTAGGTGCGGGTTTTTACTAAATTGCGTATTTGTCTTTACTAAATTGTTTTCAACATCTTCATAGGCTGTTTTTTAATAGGAATGACTAAAATTATGCAACTTAATGAGGGCTTTGATTTAGGCGACTTTGATTGGAGGTCTCTTGATTTCTCTGAATTTACATATTTAAATTAATAAAGGCTAATGTTGAATTCGTGACCTTTTTGGTTGATGTCCTTAATAAGTTAACTTCAAAGTATTATTGCTTTATGGTTAACTTCAAGATTTCAAAAGTATTCTCTTTATAAAAATAGTGTTCTAGACCTAAAGGTACTCTTCCACTGTTAAAAAATGAACACTGTAAATAACATAACATTCCCACTGTTAATAACAGAAATCAGCTAATACAATTTCCAACAGCAAAAATATGTTTCTTATAGGAGCATCCATTTTTTTCAAATAATCAATAACTAAAACCGTCAATAACATAATATTTCCACTGTTAATAACATAACGTCAAGTTTTTAATCATCTTAATTATTGCTACTAACATAATACTACTACTGTTAATAACATAAAGAATCATAAATAAGACAGCTTTCTATAACGAAAATATTTTTACTATAATGAACATCCATTTTTCAATTAATCAATAATTAACACTGTTTATAACATAACATTTCCACTGTTAAAAACACAAAGAATCAGAAATAAACATAAAGAATCAGATATCAACTTCCTATAGCGAAAATATATTTTTTTTAATAAATATATTTTTTTTTTTCAAATCGTCAATAACTAACACTGTTAATAACATAATATTACCACTATTAATAACATAAAGAATCAGAAATCAACAACTTCCAATTGAAAAAAATATGTTTGCCATTACTGTTAATAGCTAAATACTACCACTGTTAATTACATAAAGCATCAGAAATCAACAACTTCCTTTAATTAAATTTTCGATTCCATAATGAACATTCAAATTTTCAAATCATCAATCATTAACATTGTTAATAACAAAATTTTACCACGGTTGATAACTTAAAGTATCAGAATAAAACAACTTCCTATGGAAAAAAAATATGTTTCCCATAATGAGCATCCAATTTTTAAAATAATCAATAATAAATACTGTTAATAACATAACATTACCACTAAGAATCAGAAATAAAGACCTTCCTATAGCACAAATATTTTTCCATAACATTCATTTTTTTTCAAATCATCTTTATTATTGTTACTGTTAATAACATAATGTTACCGCTGCTAATAACATAAAGTATCAGAAATCAAGAACTTCCTATAACGAAATTTTGTTTTCCATAAACATCCAATTTTTCAAATAATCAATAATTAACACTGTTAATAACATAATATTACCACTGTTAATAATATAAATAAACAGAAATAAGACAACTTCCTATAGAAAATATTGTTCCCATGATGAACATCCTTTTTTTAAGTCTTCCTAATTAGTGTTACTGTTAATAACATAATACTACCACTGTTAATAACATAAAGACAACTTCCTACAGCGAAAATATTTTTGCCACAATTAACATAATTTTTTTTAAATAATCAATAATTAACATTGTTATATAACAAAATATTCCCACTGTTAATAACATAAAGTATCAGAAATCAACTTCCTATAGCCAACATTTTCCCATTCCCATTCCAATACTATCTTCCTGATGATTACATTCCTTCAAATATAACCTAAATATATGAAACCATTTCACCTTAAAACACACTTCCTCAATTGTTTCCTCGAAAAGAGCAGAAGAAATGAAGAAGAAAAAAGAATCCACCATTAAAAGAGTAATTTAAACAGAAAAACCTTGTCGACATTGTGAGTCGAGTCGTCTTTCTCCACCTACAATCTTACACAAATTATCTAGTGCATAAAAGTGAATATCGTTAAATTCACAAAAGATAAGTAGACAAGAAACAGAGAAGAAAAAATCTACAGAATTCCTTCTTTCCAAGAGAGAAATCATCAAACAAAATCATATCTGTAGAACGGAAACACATGCTAAACGAGGTAGAGGATAGTAAAGTAATATGTGGGTGGATGGATGGATGGATGGTTGTGTAGCTGTAGATTGTAGCATGGATGGATGCTGTGCTGTACTGAAACAGAAAGTATATACAAGATGTTTTAAGTATGATGGCGGTGGAGAGGAGAACGCTCTTCCTTAAAATTGTCTTCCACGTGATTAATCAAAGGAAAGTAAAACGAAAATAATAACAGTGAAGGCATAAAGAAATTGTTAGGATAAGGATAAATTTTCCTATCCATCTTAACGGTTGGTAGATATTCCTCTAGAATGAACGTATATAAAGAGATTTTCTTTTGCTTATGGTATGAGAACGATGATAATCGAAAATAATTGAATTTTCTATATAGTTTTTTGTTGTTGTATTTGAGTAAACGAAATTATGATTTTGATTTAATGGTATTTTCTTACTTTGCTTGTGTTTCCAGCATTCAATAATATTTTGTTAAGAATTGGTAAAATAAATTCCTTATTTTATTGAACTTGCTTATATACAATTATAAGTTAAATTTCAGTATTCTTTACATTTTAACATTGATATTTTGATAGGTTTTAGGCTTCACTCTATCCCAGATAACCTTCCAAATTCCTTTCTTTAGGAAATCTTTAATACATCCTTTACAAGAAGTTTTATTTCCTCGAAAATCTACTTTAAGAAGTCTTAAAGAAGTTTGAATAATTATTTTATTCGCGCTTCTAAAAGAGTTCTTTTTCAAACTGTTAAGAATAGTTAAGTACACTTTCAGATTTCTAAATTCTTTGAAAAAAAATCTTAAATCGTTCTCCCAGAAAACCTTCAAAATTCATTTCTTTAAGAAATCTTTAATACATTTTTTAAGAGAAATCAAAATTCTTAAAGTATTTTCATTTCTTCTTAAATATTCTGTAAGAAATATAGAAAAGTCGGAGATCATTTCTATTACAATTCTTTTTCAAACTTCTTAATGTGATCTAAAGAGAGCTTTCAGAAAGCAATATTATTTCTCTAATACCTCTTAAGTAAATTTCTAGATGACTTTAAATTTTCATTTAGAAAGAAAGATAAAATGGTTTTATACAGCTGACTTGTAGCACTGAGACAAATAAGTTTTTGTATAAGATATTTGAATTCTTAAGACTCTAGACTTCAGTATGAGTAAAAAAATATATTTTTTTATTTTAATTTTGTTTGTTAGATTTTTTATAGACTATTTATTCTAGATGATTTTTTGTGTTCTTAGAGAAGAATTATTTTTTAAGTCTTAAGAAGCCTTTAAAATGTCTAGATCCCGACAAATATCACAATTATTTTGAAATAATTCTTTAAGAAGTCTTCTTTCTTCTGAAAGCTAGAAAACTTTAAACGTCGGAATAATTTATTATATCCAAAGCCTATAGCTATANTGTTCTTAGAGAAGAATTATTTTTTAAGTCTTAAGAAGCCTTTAAAATGTCTAGATCCCGACAAATATCACAATTATTTTGAAATAATTCTTTAAGAAGTCTTCTTTCTTCTGAAAGCTAGAAAACTTTAAACGTCGGAATAATTTATTATATCCAAAGCCTATAGCTATATAATAGCAAAACTCTCCCAAGACATAAGCCTTTCCAAAAGTACAAATACGATAAAAGTAGCCAAGACTTGGCTGTCTTTAAAAACACTTAAAGACAGATAAATAACTTTAAAAGAATTAATAAAATCAAACAAATTTTATAAAAATTTGTATAATGAACTTCAATTTCTCCCAATCCACAAACCCTTCATAATTTTTTGATTGAAATGCAAGAACCAAAGACACCAACCAAAAAACGCCTTAAATTATAACAATAATTCCAAAGATCAAAATCACAATATTATATAAAAATAGCACAATAATCAAATCACTTATGAAAAAATTGTCATAAAATTGACATAGATGTCAAAAATGAATTAGAAAATTGCTCTAGTGACTCGTTTTCTCATTATGTCGAGTACACTTCTTAGAAACCACCACCATAAACACATCATGTATAAACACTTTTTCAATTATTCATGCCGAAGTTCGCACCACTACAATAAAGCACTCATACTGCCAACTAGATATCACAATTTTAATAACAATCCCATGAGTATTGACGAAATTCCAATCGAATTTGGTGAAACTATGTTGCTGCTAGTTTTTTGTTTGGTTAGCTTAATTCAGTTGTCTAAAAGCTATTATTCAGGAGGGAATTTACTCCAGCTTTATTAGTCCCTATAAAAGAATCGATTATCTGCTTGCATTGTGAGAATATTATTGGTTGGGGTTTTACTCGTTTTGTATATTAGAAAATTTAAATTTTAAGGAAGTTGTATCTACTGAAAGTAAATGTTGTCTGGTTTTGGGATTACTCTCTTGAAGTGGTTTGTGTAGATGCTAGGAGTCAAATGCTTTAAAAGGACTGCTATTTTTTGCAATTATCTTAGCCACGAAGTGTTTCAGGCTGATAAAAATGATTCAGGTTTCTATCTATACTCAAGACACCAGTAGGAACAATTAACCCGCTCGAAATTATATGGATCCCGTTTGAAAATAGGTGATGTCTGTTTTTAGGATTAAGATTACTCTTTGGAATGGGTTTGAGCATATGCTAATAGACAGATACTTGAAAAATTAGAAAGATAGATATATGAGTTCCATTTAGCTTCTATTCTTTTAAATACCCTAGAATAATTCATTGGAAAGTTTACTCATAGCTTAAGGCTAGTTTTGTTTCAGAATTATTCAGGTTTTGTCTATAGTCCTGAAGTATACCATCAAGAACAATTAAAACCTGAAATTGCAGTTCTGTGTATATCGATACCGCCCGAAGTTATATCCTTACGAAAATAGCTGATGTATGTTTTTAGGATTACTCTTTTTGATGGGTTTGAGTAGATGCTAAGTAACAGATACTTCAACAATTATAAAACAATGTGATTTCAGCTAGGAGTTCCATTGAACTTCTTTTTTTTTAAATACTCTTAAACTAATTCACTACGAAGTTTACTTATAGTTTCAGTCTGCATTTTTTAAAAATGAATCATGTTTTGTCTATAGTCAAGACTCATACCATGACCATTAAGAACAATAATTGTAATAATTACAACCAGAAATTGTAATCTTACATTCTTGCGATCCCGTCTGAAAATATTTCTCTTATCTTCTCTTAGGATTAAACTTGTTAAGGGGTGTTGAGCAGTTGCTAAAGTAGATACATAAAAATATTAATGTAAAATAGCTGATTACTGTTTTTAGGATTACTCTTTTGAGAGTGTCGAGTTCTATTAAACTTCTATTTTTTTTTCAATTGTTTTAAACTAATTCGTCATAGAGTTTACGCATTGTTTTTCAAAATGATTCAGGTTTTATCTATGGTCAAGACTCAAAAAGAACGATTGCAACATGAAATTTCAATCCAACATTCTTGTGTATAGCAATCCCGCCCCAAAATATATTGATCCCGTCTGAAAGTAGCTGATGTTTGTTTTTAGGATTACTCTCTGCTAAGAGACAGATATTAGAAATAATTGAAAGATATGAGATTACTAGCTAGGAATCCCATTTAGCTTCTATTGTTTTCAATCCATTATAATAATTCATTAGAAAGAATAAATCCACTAAAATAATTTATAAACTAAATTGTATCATAGTTTCGGACTCAATTCTGTCAAATGATTCATGTCTGACTAAAGTGAAGACTCATACCCTAACCACTAACATACATTAAATGCTGAGCTGAAATCTCACATTTTTTGGATATCAATACTTCCCGAAATTATGTCACGAGTTCCGTTTATACTCATACCCAGTAAACAATTTCCTTTCTTTA
>JXPG01026563.1:0-22306 GCA_001015175.1 Megaselia abdita
TGTCTATGTCTGTCTATGTTTGTCTATGTCTTGCTATGTCTGTCTATGTATGCTATGTCTGTCTGTTTATGTCTGCCTATGTCTGTCTATGTCTGTCTATGTCTGAATATGTCTGTCTATGTCTGTCTATGTTTCTCTATGTTTGTGTATGTTTGTGTATGTCTGTGTATATATGTCCCTGCCCTGTGTTCTTAAAAAAATTAGTACAAAAAATAAACACGTGTCAATAAGCAAACAAAAAAGCACAAACAAAATTAAAGAAATCAAATAATTTATTTTCAACAAAAAATTTAAAACTAAAATAAATAAATTAAAGCAATTTGTAATGTAACTCCAAACTATAAATAAAATTGAACAAAAAAGTTAGTACTTAGTAGATTACCAAAAAAAGTCTTTTGTGCTTAGGCCAAAACTAAAAAAGTTGTTAAAATCGAAAGTCAACGAAAATTCAAAACTCAAAAACCAAACATTGTGCTCACTTTTGTGTGTCTTCAGCTGTCAGTGATTTTCTTCTAGGTGGCTTAGGTGGTCCTATCGTGCTGTATCCTCGAACAGGACGTTCTGGAAGTTCCTCTTCATCTTCATCAACGTTGTCTCGTCGTAGATGCGGCATTGTGGCAAATCTATCGTCGGTTAATCGATTGTTATACTTCTTACGTCTAGCTGGTGGGGTCGGTTTTGGCATTTGGGACTCTTTTCGAACAACTGCGTAACTATTTTGGGAGTTTGAGTTAGGTGGGAATCACGAAACACTCCAGTACTTACCCATCACCATCCTTCATCTCTATCGTAAACTTTTCATTTGCCAGGCTGTCATCGGCCATAATGCTGTCATCAAGCTCATTGTCCAGATTGTCTGTCATTAGCGACTCAATACCTCTTGATGTTCTATCCTCATCTAAATGAGATTGTGATCGCGATTTCCTTGGTGTTGGTGTCCCATCGGTGAACCTTTCCGGTGTGGCTAATGGGATTATGTAGTTGTGCTGAGTGCGATAAACGATCATCTGGAATTATTATTGGAGGTTTTTGAATAAAGTGTAATATAATGTTTTCATAAATATTTGTTGGCTCAAGGTGTTGCAGTAGTTTCTACATCAGTGCTTTAGTTTTCACTCTTGTTATGAATAGAGTCAGTGAAGAGCAATTTTACGAGTGTATTATTTTATGTGATCAACATAGAAATAACGAGGGCTTCGTCGGAGTAACTCCATTTCTGACGAAAAATTTTGACATTTGTTCAGAGGATCGAACTCAGAATCGTCAGAGTGGAAGGCGAGATTTCTAGCACCTACACCAACCAGCTACGAGATATGGAATGGAAATCAAACATAAATTAACGGATTCATCCTGTCATACAAATATCCATCCAAACAAAAATCCATCAACTCATCATATATTTGAAGCTAGCCGGAATTTCTTAGTAGTCTTAATGTGGATGAAGAACGGCAAAAATATTGAATATCACACATAATATATATGTGATCACTTAATAGGACGAAAAACCTAAATATAGGGCTTAATCTATAATATAGATACTTCTTCTTACTTTAAACGCTTCTGTGCATCTTCTTTCTCTTTAACGTAGCTGAAAGACAAGAGGTTATGGTCATACTAACTGTTTAATAGGAATTCCGCAACCATCATTTCGGATACCATCACATATATATGTTAGAAGTAGAGGTTTTAAGAAATTAGAAGGAACAATAATTATACTTTTCGTATTTTAACATAATAACTTCGTGGAAAAAAATATGATGCAAGATTTTGAAGAAAATTCATACATACATACTAACATTTGAAAAGTAGAAATACAAAAGGAACGCATACCAGAAAATCCAAGATCGAATGCGTTCTCAAAACAAATTTATAAATCGAAGATTATGTTGAAATGTGTGATGATTTCAGTCTTCGAATTCTCAATTGGGGTTTTATGGGCGACAACGAAGGAGCTTACACTTACTCAAGCTCTATTGGAGAATCAGTAAACGGCAGCGTTGCAGTTTAAAATAAAATTCCGGACATCGCTCTTACTAAAATTTATGTATAGTATATGATGAAGCACAGCATGGTGGTTATGCTTACGTGCTGACATAAGACTAGTAAGCTTGTACTAAGAATACTTCTGGCACTATTATATCAATCACTTACAGTAGGAGAGGAACCCTGAAGTTCCGTCAATTGAATACTTTTATGCGAAACTACAACTTGAGGATACCATGTTTGATAGTGAAATTACGTACAAAGAACGTATGCAAAAAAACAAATTCAGAATGTAACAAATGTTTGCTTGGTTTTTGGATGACTTACACAACGCTCTTGGAAGAGGGCTTATGTTGTACGACATAAATGTAAGGCTTCCCCTACGCAGACGTCATTGTCATCCTGTCAGATGATTAACACGCGTTAGAGTCCTTGATTAGCAATGTTATAATTTGAGCTCAAAGCAAGTCCAAAATGATGCTGTTCAGAAAAGGTAAGAGACTCGGAAGAGGTGAGAAATGGACATTTAACAATCTACCCCTAGAAATAGTTAATAATTACATCTAGTGAAGTTCAACCCTCAAATGTTCTTTAAGGAGAGACTATCAAGAAAGAGTTTTGGTTACGACTTGAGACTTATATTTTTGAGAATTTTACAAAGCTATTCAATGCGTGGTAGAGCAGCTTATCGTATATGACCCTTTAGAGTATCTTGTCAAGAGAGTCCAGAAGACCTATTGGTCATAGGGATGACGGTTCACCATGGACTCCGTTTCGTAATGTTTGTAAAATATAAGCCGTACAGGAACGTAGCTATGGCTGAAAAATGTACGCGGCTTGTAGCTGAGATGGCTTATATTAAACCATGGCTAACATATCTTATTCCGAATTATGTTTCTTATTCTTCTTTCTTGAAAGTTTCTTATGAGCAATAGAAGCTAAGACAACATGATGATATAAGAGGTAAGAGTTTGATAGAAACAAGAATTAAACAAAAGATGAAAGACAATTCCTATTATATTGAATTAACCCGAACAAAATTCAGAAACGTTTAGGATTATAATTATACTTTTACTAGCTCTGCTTCAGTTTTTAGTTCGATTCCGAATTTTATATATAGTGTCGTAACAACGAGAGGAGTTTGTCTTCATTATTATATCCTTTACGATTTGCTATTTCACGCTATAAAGGAAAGTAAGAGGGGAACAGCTTATAGAATGGTGATGAATGCTGAAAGGACACAGATCATCGAAGATAACATGTCCAATAATGTTAGAGAGGATAAATCCTCCTCATCTTCTTCTTATTCTATGACATAGCTGGAAGAGAAGAAGTGATGATCGTTTTGGCTCTTTAATAAAGATTCTGCTACCATAATTAAAGATACCATCACATATCATAGAGTTGCGTATTGAAACTCTTCTCTGAGTGAACAAAGCGTTCAAAAGAACCGCGGAAGAAAGGCCGGAATTATTTGTTAGAATCCTGGAAAAATGCAATATTTAGTGATACTACGTAAAGGAAACAGAGTCACCTGGACTCTCATTGAAAGATGCTAAAAAGGGTCATATAAGATATACTGCTCCACCACGCATTAGGTATTGAACCATTCCATAGTTGATGCAATCAAGACGATCGTCGACACGGCGGGCTCGGCCATTGAGGGAACAAGATGTAAAGAAGGAACAATAGAAAACAATCTTTAGCTCGTAGAATACACTACCTTAGATAGCTACTTCACAGATGGGAAATTGAGATACAACACTGATGAAGGACTTTAGTATTACAAAGTATTAAAAGAAATCCCTCATGGTTCAGTATTTGGATCCCCTCCTGTGGAACATCATTTACGTCGAAGTTTCAAACATGGCAGTACTACCTAAAACCAAAGTGGTAGGACTTGTATCAGTGAGGACACCACAATGAGCGAAACAATACGACAGATAACATTGTAAAATTCAGAGCTAGAGTTATCAGATCACAAAACAGAGCCTAAGAGCTTGGATTGAGGACAATGCAGCTGTCAACTGACAACATTTCTGTCTGGAACCGGTGGCTATAGGAAGTATCCACATAGGTTCTGTCACCAATGTGCCCACATTGCTTGGATGTGGAGGAGGACATCGAGCTCGCAAGACAGAGTTATGACGACGCGAGAAACAAAGAATTAGCAGAGATCAAGCATAGACGACATACCTTAAATGCTAACCCACCTCTACGAATTAATATCTAACGACAGTACCGTAGAGGCAGATGATGTATGGGTATTGAAGGTAAGTTTTAACAAGAGACTTTAATTATCTTGTTATTCTTACTTGTGAACCCCACATAAAATGTAACGGTGCAACACTGGACAGACATAAAGACCTATAGAAAATTAGGTCACCTGTTCTGTTATACTAAATAGTATAAATGTTTTAAATAAATGGTTTGAATAAAAAAAAGTTCACCATAAAAATGAACATCAAATCGAAGCAATTATCTGATGCCTGGGTTAACCATAAAACAATACCATAGACAAAAAAAAACTACTCACATCATCCCTTTGATTTTCATTTTCATGTTCGATATAGCTATTAGAAACGGATCTCCCTCCAAATCCATTCAAATAGGCATCCTTCTCCATAGACTTGGTCTCTCTGAAGTTTCCTCGCTTCCTCCTCTTCGGTGCTTTTGGAGGAGAATGAGCCAAGGTTGCTCCTGGAGCCGAAGCGTTGTCATAGAACGATCTATCAGTTTCATCCATATCCTCTGTAGGCTCATCCATGTTTGGCACTTCTTGGCTCCCACTGGAGTACATTTTCCCTTTCCTCAGTGGTCGAGAAGGAGGCATGCTATTGTAGAATCTGCCATTCCCATGAGGCAAAGAAAGGTTATCCTCTTGAGCATCATAGTCATCGAAATTCTTGACTCTCTTTGGTTTTCTTGGAGGCAGATCATATCCATAATCACCTCCGCCAACTTTAGCCAATGCATTTTCAGGATTCTCGAAGCCCTCCCTTATAGCGGAACTAATATACTGACGGATTTCAATGTTATCCTGTGAGATTCCTCTCTTCCTAATGAAGAACTCGTCATCGTCGATCTCCTCTATGACTAGTTTCCTAGCTGCAGAGCTAGCCGTTGACTGAGTTTCTTGATTCGTGTTTACAGAAAGGTGCTCTTCAGAAGGATAACCCATGTAAGCGTCTGTATCGATCTCAGCGTGTTTCAGGATTCTGTTTTTAAGGATATCCCTTTCGCTCCAACCAACATCTTTGCTTTCCTCTGAAACCAAATCAGAGTCTTGATGGACTAAAGTTCTTCTTTTGAGTTCTCCAGCTCTAAACTGAGTGAGTTCATGGATGGCTCTATTTTCTTCATCAAAATCAGCAAACTGTTTTTCTTCAGCTCCTGAAATAATTCTCATTTCCTCGTCCTCTTTATCTGCTCTATCCAAAGCTTCAGCCATTCTACGCTCTAACGATGACTCTCTGTCGAAGCTCTCTTGTTCGCTGCTTTCTAAACGTTGAAGGCGACTTGTATCGCTGCCAGCGATATAACTGGTGTCTGAAAATTTATCGGCCCACCTAGATCTCACTGGTCCTGGACCACGATCGCCCATTGGAGGAGGACTGGATTCAATCGAAGGAGCTGTCTCAGTAGTCATGATACTTGGGGTTTCCGTTGGAGGAATAACTTCGACAGAGTCCTCTTTGGTCTTTGTTCTTCTTAAGGCTCTTGGATACGTTCCGAAGGAGAATTCAAACTTTTTCTTGCTGGGAGAGGTCACTTCAGTTTGCTCCGTGACTTCATCTTCTTCGGAAGGCTCTTTCATCGACTTACTCCTTTTCAATTTCAAGGATGAGAATTTATCAGGCATTTTGAATTTGGACATATCAGGCTTACTGAATTTCGGTTTCATGTCCTTGAATCTTGACATGTCAGGCATGTCTGGCATCTTGATCTTTGAAAAGTCAGGCGCCTTAAACCGTTTTCTTTCTTTGGCCTTCGGGCTTCCTTTGGGGCTTCTCGGTGGCTTTTTGAGACTTCTTATTTTGGTCTTAATTTTTCCAGCTTGGTTGGAGATTCCAGCTTTCATCCTGCGTCCTCTATCCTGAGCACTGGTCATGAATTTCTTTGTTCGGTTTTCTTGTTTCAAAGGCAACTCTTCTAAGGCACTTGAATCTACTTGACTGGTGTGGATATAATCGGTTCGCGACTCGGAGCGAGGCGTTGTTGCGGTTGAACTGAAGTACTTGTCTTCAACATCCTGCTGGAATTGACGTACATCTTTCATTTCTTCGGGGGTGGTTGGTTCTTCTTTGGGGGCTTCGATGGGCTTCTCAGCTGGGATGGTCAAATTGAGGGTTGTTGATTTTGGTTTTTCATCGGGAATCTTTTGAGTTTCTGGGTCGCCAATTGGTTCATATTCATGATCGCTGGAAATATAAGATTTCACATTAGATTTTGTTTTATAGATATCTTAAAAGGTTAATTGACAAAAAGCATTATTTTGGAAGCAGTTTGGGTTCGGGACATTCTGTTTTCTACTTCTTTAGGAAGAATGTGTGAGGGCACTATAGTGTGTCAAGGACTGTGGTTGAGTTACATTCGATTCTGAAACATACATCTGTCAAATGTTTTGACTATATTTCATCGCCTGATCTTCATAGTAAACAATGATCTAGCCATTCCCCTGCGCGTTACTTTTTCGAAAAAAAAAGTTTATTTATAGCCAAACATTGTCTATGTTCGAAAGAGCAAAATACAAAATTTCACATTACCTTAGAAAGTTTTCGAATCTAATTTTTCTGGGTTTCTTTTTCTTTTTCAGTTTACTAAATGTTTTGTGTATGTGGAAATAAAAAGGGCTCTTATATAATTTGACTGTAAAGCATATTGAGGTAGTCATTATGCTTACCGCGAGTAGTAGGTTCGCTCAAGCCAATCAGCCTGTTCGATTTCTTGTTCGGATAAGCACGATCGGTGAGCTTTTGTTAGGTTTTGTTCGCTGTCTTGCGAGGTTGCAAAGTCAAAACTGACAGTCTTTGACATTCTCGATGATATCAAATCTTCTTCGGTTTGTCCGCGGTCTTGAGACTGCGTTCTGCGGTTGAGGATCACTGGACGGAAGGCGTCGTTGATGTCGATGCTCTGACTTTTCATAGAATGGACGGAGAACACTTCTGATTGCATGTCTTCATCACCTTCGGTTTTCTGGAGACCTGTTGGTATGCTGACTAACTTCTTTCCAGTAGAGGTTAAGCTGATGTGGCTTGAATGAGATGGAGCTTTTTTAGACCAGTCTAAGCTTGCGTTTACTGACGCTTGGCCAGATCTTTGTGGTGTTGATGGTTGACTCTTCGGAACTACATTGTATTGATCCATGTCGTCTACTTTAAGTGAAAACGTTTCTATCACTTTTACAGACATCATTTCAGGAGCTTTCTTAGACTTCATGCTCGAGACCATTTGAACTTCTTGAGCAGCTAAGGTAGTAACATCCTCTTTCTTGGACTTGAATAGATTGGAGAAGAAAGAAGGCGATGCTTCCCTCATTGCAGTTGAGACACGTCTTTCTCTTTGCTCAATTCCAGGAGATCTTTCTCTTTGAAGTCTTCTATCTTCAGGACTTTTTTCTCTTTCAACTGCAGGGGACTTTTCCCGCTTGAACATTGACATTGAAAATCCTTTTGATTTGCCTCCATCAGGATCAGGAGTCTTTTCTCTTGTTACCGACTTTTCTCTAGCTGGTGTCATTTCTCTTGCTGGAGTCTTATCTCGCTTGAACATGGAAAATCCTTTCGATTTTGTTCCATTTGGTTCAGGAGTCTTTTCCCTGGCTCGTTCTATAACCGGAGACCTCTCTCTTGCTGGTGACATTTCTCTTCCGGGAGTCTTATCTCGCTTGAACATAGAGAACACCCTGGATCCTCTTCGTTCAGGTTCATTTGTGTCCATTGGAACAGGAGACTTTTCCCTTCTAAACATTGAAAATCTCTTTGAAGGTCTCCTCTCTAAAGTAGGCGGACTAGATGATAACTGGATATCAGGAGTAGCAGGGATCACATTCATTTGAAAGCTAGCAGCAGAATCTGGTGATAACCGAGATTCCATTGGCGCCGGAGACCTTCTTCGGAAGGACCCTCTTGGGGCAGGTAATGGAGATCTACTTCTTCTTTCAGTTGGAGCAGATGTCTCTGTGATCTCCATAGGTACAGGAGACTTCTCCCGCTTGAACATTGAAAAGACGCGGGAAGACCTCCTCCCATTTTTGCCAATTGATTCATCGACGACTGAAGCAGAAGAAACCACGACATCCGGAATAGGAGATTTCTCTTTTTTAAACATGCTGAGCACTTTAGAAGGTCTCCTTTCCAATGTAGTTGGTAACATAGTTGGAGTACTCTCCTTCTTGAACATAGACATAATCTTTGATGGTCTACGCTCTAGTTGTACATTTGTTGGTGCAGGCGAGGTTTCTTTTTCTCTTCGGAACATCTTTTTAATTCGAGATGGCTTTTCAGGAAGGGCTTTAGGAGAGGTCTCTTTAATCGGAGATTTATCCCTTTTAAACATTGAAGCTAGCTTTGAAGGTCTTCTTTCTAAGGAAAGATCTTTTGGCATTGGTGATCCTTCCCGGCGGAAGATGTTGAACTTCGATGGACGACGAGTTCCATTGGTGACTGGTTGATGATCAGCAGAGTCCCCATTCGTTAACCTGACATCTTGTTGTGGTGGTTCCTCAGATGCCATTCGCTTCCTCTCTGGCGACTGACTTCGGTCTTCCATCTGCCTTTTCAGTTGATTCTCGGTGGGAATTTTCAAAGTATCCATAGGTTGTGGGTGTTGAACCTCCATCTGTTGGACCGTTTTAATAGCCGGAGCCATGTGCTTAATTTCGATTTTAGTTTCAAGTTGTACTGCAGGATCAATATTAGTGACATCCTTCAGCATCGCAATATTAGTAATTTCTTTAAGAGAAGCTGCCAAGATATGGTCACTAGGCTGGAAGCTGTCCATAGTTGGCTCTGTAATATTTTCGTGGTATGTTTGATCGACTTGAATAGGCATATGTTGTGGAAGGATTCTGGCTTGTGGATGAAACGTTGGTTGTATTCGTTGGACAGGAGGCGGAACTGCAACATTATACTGGGGTACTTGGGTTCTAGTCAGAGGTTTTCTCGAAGTCGGTATGTTCAGATCTGCGACATATAAATTTTGATTAGAGTTTGTTACTTTCCGCAGAGAAATCCCGCTCCGCACGGACATTGTGTCTGGGTCTCTACTGTGAATAGAGAATCTGTCCACGGACATTTCTCTACTCTTAATGTCCGGTTCGGATGCATCGGAAATACTTCGAACCACTAATCCTCTTCTGGAAAGAGTATCAGGATCGATGGGAAAATTGCCAGACATTTGAAAGCTTTGCTGAGATATGTTATCATGAAGAAGATGCGGATGAGTTTCCGGATGAAATCCAATCTTTGAACCTGGCCTTGAACCAGCAGGATTAACACGTTCCGGCAAAAGCGAATCATTACCAAAAAATTGGCACGCACAACGCACATCCAACGAGAGTCCACTAGCGCTTTCATTACGCGAAGTAAAGTGTTTCTTTTCCCGGGGTATTGCACCCACAGATGCAGAACGTGATGGTCGTCGTGAGCTCATTATTCTCGATTGCTCTTTTTTTTATCTTCCTTTCGTATATTATAATTTTCACTCGCGAATTTCCATACAAATTTAAAATTTTTGCAAAAATTACGTTAGTTTTGGAAACGAATTCGTTTTAATTTTAAATTTTAAACAAAACAAAAAAAATAATAAAAAAAAATTAAAGAAAAAAATCTGAGAGAACGCGATGGTACACTTTTTATGTTGTGTTCATCGTTGCAAAATTCAAAAAGTACTAACTTAGCCCATTTTTATTTTCGTTCCGTAACCCGAAAATATCTTTGTTCTTTTCTAATTTATTTTTAAAAATTATTTAAAACAGAAATGTCGTAGAATAGTTCGGCGGCACACATAATTTCAGAAACTTGCTGATTTTCTTTCGAGACGGTTCGTGATGTGATGCTCGGGTGTTGGGTATGGGGGTGGATGGATTTTATGTATTCTTGAATTACTGTGAGTGCTATGAATTACTGAAGAATGTTTGCGGATGGTCAGAGCAATTGAGATTTTTTGTTTGGTTTTTTTGGGGTTTTCGAACATTTGATTTGACTTTTTTGACTTAGTCATTTTGAATAATAAAAGCAACGCAGTTTAGAGAACATGTCGTGGGTTTTAGTCATCAGTTTATCAATATAGAACATCTTATAAATATTTTAATTGTGAGTGTGCAGCATTTAAATGACGAGACTTTCTTAGAAGAACAGAAGATCTCTTGTCATTATTGTATGGATCAATACCCGCCACACTAATAATTTTTTTGATGAAGTGTTTTGAGATGAAGACATAGCTAAAGACGGGTGCATATGTGACGAATAATGAAGGCCTAGTTAGTTCCCGAACAAGATCGGAACATCAGTAAAGATCATCTCAAACAAGGTCTCCGAAGTTGAGCTCTTTAAATTTCTTGGGAGTGAAACAGCACTGGCAATACAAGGAAATCGACGACGAACAGTTATGGACAAAGATCTACGGATATGTACATGGAGCTTATTGACTCTCAACACAAGAGGATCCCTAAAAGACCTAAGGGATAGAAAGCTTATGTGACAGTACTGTTAGAGATTAGATGGAAAGGTTGTGGCGAAGTTTAAGAAAGATCTAAAACCCAACATCAGCCTGATACCCATTATCAAGCACTTTCAAAACAGAATTGTCCTAAACATTTTCATATTTAGCCGCGAGCATTTTAAATGTATTCTAAATTCAAATAAGAACCTATCTTTCAGCCTGGGATGTGCCCATTTCTCTACTGAAGTAAAGAAGAGAGTTTGAAAGATGGTTTCAATGACCATTTGGATAAATTGGGAAAGGAGGATAGCCATCCTATATTCATCATCCTCCTATCATATTCATCATCCTATATTACTGATGTACACATTTACTCCGACCATCACCTCGTAAGAGCTAAGGACAGAAAACAATGCAAGCTAAACTTGCAAGAATAAAGAAACCACAGTTTGAGCCTCGAAAACCTGGAAGTATTAAGAGACAGGAAAGAAGATCAAAATTTCTACAAGAACATCAATCAAGAGTAGATTAACAGCAGATGTAAGGACCAAGATGGAAAGCTGATATCAGGTGAAGAAGAGGTTGTTAAACGATGGGAAGAGTATTCTGAAGAGCTCCTCAACGCTGAAAGCAGAGCCACTCAACAAGAAAATGAAAACTCAGTAGTTGATGATCACTTCACTAACAACAGTTCAACTAAGATCCAGAGCAGAAGTAGGTAATCAATCAGGTGAGTCTCCATTCGAACCTTTGCCCAACTGTCAACATGGACAGCTATAATTTCGACACAGTCAAATAGTAAATCTACCTGGTTCCAAAATTTTAACAGAGAATATCATTAATAGCGAGATCAAGAGAAGAATCGTACTTACAAATAGAAGTCTCTTTTATCTGAGTAAATTCATGCGTTCCAAAAAGTCATCAAGAAACTAAGTAGCTTACAAATAGAAGTCTCTTTTATCTGAGTAAATTCATGCGTTCCAAAAAGTCATCAAGAAACTAAGTAGCTTACAAATAGAAGTCTCTTTTATCTGAGTAAATTCATGCGTTCCAAAAAGTCATCAAGAAACTAAGTAGCTTACAAATAGAAGTCTCTTTTATCTGAGTAAATTCATGCGTTCCAAAAAGTCATCAAGAAACTAAGTAGCTTACAAATAGAAGTCTCTTTTATCTGAGTAAATTCATGCGTTCCAAAAAGTCATCAAGAAACTAAGTAGCTTACAAATAGAAGTCTCTTTTATCTGAGTAAATTCATGCGTTCCAAAAAGTCATCAAGAAACTAAGTAGCTTACAAATAGAAGTCTCTTTTATCTGAGTAAATTCATGCGTTCCAAAAAGTCATCAAGAAACTAAGTAGCTTACAAATAGAAGTCTCTTTTATCTGAGTAAATTCATGCGTTCCAAAAAGTCATCAAGAAACTAAGTAGCTTACAAATAGAAGTCTCTTTTATCTGAGTAAATTCATGCGTTCCAAAAAGTCATCAAGAAACTAAGTAGCTTACAAATAGAAGTCTCTTTTATCTGAGTAAATTCATGCGTTCCAAAAAGTCATCAAGAAACTAAGTAGCTTACAAATAGAAGTCTCTTTTATCTGAGTAAATTCATGCGTTCCAAAAAGTCATCAAGAAACTAAGTAGCTTACAAATAGAAGTCTCTTTTATCTGAGTAAATTCATGCGTTCCAAAAAGTCATCAAGAAACTAAGTAGCTTACAAATAGAAGTCTCTTTTATCTGAGTAAATTCATGCGTTCCAAAAAGTCATCAAGAAACTAAGTAGCTATGAACCCTTACAATGATCTCATTCTATCAGTGCTGCTATCTATGGCAGTGAATCGCATACTCTTGAAGCAGAAGGTCCTGTCCTCATTGACGAAGGGCCAACAACAAGAAGTCGTGAAAAATTAAGAGTTAAGCGACTTAGTTGCTCCAGGCAGGTACACAGAGTGGAGGAATGTTTGTCGGCAAGAAAGGTTCTGTTTTCCAACTAAACAGGCTCTGGATCCAGAGGTGGTCATTGAAAGAAACCTAATAAGAAAGGACTCACAACACCTTCGAGAAAATTATCTTCGCTCTTTTCTCCAACTCCATAAAAATAGAACATACTTCTACAATAGCTTGACTACTTATAACTACAAATATTTCTTTGAGAAATTTTTTTAAACATTTCAAGAGTGGGGAATGTAATTTTTAATGTCAATTGTAAAGGCTCAATCTTGTGAAATTCTAAATATAGTTTTTGAAATTTATCTTGAGAAGTTTAGTAGATTCTAAGTGTATACATTTCACTAGCTTAGTTGACACCGTAGGTAGTAGGTTGGTGTAGGCACTCTCGCCTTCCAGTCTGACAATTCTGAGTTCGATCCTCAGTGCACACGTCAGAATTTTTCGTAAGAAATGTTCTTTCGTGTGAGTCGGATATACTACATGACGCCACCCTCGTCGTTTCAATGTTGATGAAATAAAAGGGTACCTCTAATACACTCGTTAAAATAGCAGACAGCTCATCACTGACTATATTCAGAGGAAGAGGGAAAACTAACAACACTGATGTAGAAAAGCAGCTGGTAAAAAATAGGAAGAAAACATTCCTTAATATCACTGCTACACCTTGAGTCACCTTTGTTGACTCCATAAAAATAGAACATGCTTCAACAATTGCTTGATTACTTAACAAGAAATATTTCTTTAAGAGAGAGTTAAGTAGCTTTTGAATTTGTAGTTTTGAAGTCAGAATTATTTGTTCAAATTTTGAAATGTTCCTTGAGTATATCAAAGAAGCTGCAGAGTTTAAATTTTTCCAAGAGGATACCTTCATACTGAATGAATGTCAAGTTTAGATTGCAGCATATGAAGAATACTTCACTTTTAAAAGGCTTCGCTTCGCTGACCAACATCATACTCTTCTTTTGTGAACGTTCGTTAGCTTTACTTTATATTAGATATTTTGTAGGGTAAAGTATGTGTTAACCTAACTTGTATTATTTATAGTGGCTTCGCTTCGCTCCTATGACCTAAACCTAAATATCTTTCTGTCAACTAATAAAACATTTTATATTCCTTGAAGATCCTTTTCTTAATTCCATATTTATTCAAAAAAAACCTAACATAAAAACTATTTCCCATCCAAACAATATGTCAAATTGGAATAATTCAACCTTCCTTAAACGTCCATCAAAGCAGAAATAAACAATAATAAAAATAGATTGATTCCCCCCCAAAAACTAAACCAGAAAACTCTCAATGAAACCACGCTATATCCAACCATGTAATATATTACTTTGACCATTCCAATATTAAATAGAAAATTTTCTTGGCAATTTTCCTAGGAAGCGAAAACAGATCTTTTATTTATAAAGAAGTAAGAAAGAATGCAATGTCTCCATGCGAAAGCAATTGGTCTACTTACGTCATCTTTGCCCACCGACTTGAATTGTTGACTTCCTGGATTTCAGACGGTAATTCGATATCCTCTCGATGTGGTTCAGCTTCGTCTTCAACGTGGGAGAAGGTGACCTTCTTCTCAGATGGACAAGGGGAGGCTTCTCTCTTGATCACCGAATGCACGTCGTGATCACTTCCTAGAAAATCACCTTCCTCAGACACGGGAGATAATTGTGTTCCAGGCAATTTTCTCTCATCATCAGAGACCGAGTCGATTGACGATATTGGCGCGAGGGTATGGCGATGCACATCGGCCTCACTATCTTCACTGCTTCCCATTCTATCCAAAGGAATATCTCTTTTCGATGAAATATCTTGGACATAACTTTGATCTTGAACGGCTAAAGACTTCTTGAGCGCCTCGACATGAGCGAGCTCAATGATCTCCGTGATTTGATCGTCTAACAATTGGCCTTCAATGTCTTCATAGACATGAATCTTTTGTTGACGAACAGCTTTCTTTGGTGGTGTTTTTGGAGAAGCTTTGGATTCTATGATAGACGGAATCGACGGCTCTTCAGCTGGGAGTTTAATGATTTCATCAGCCACTGGGATGGCATTGATTTCCTGCTTCAGTTCCTCCCCATCCATGTAATCTTTCTTCTTACGACTAGGTGACTCATCGAGCTCCACAATCTCAAGGACATCTTCACTGTCTTGCTTTTCGAAGTGAGGGATTTCACTTCGTTGAGCTTTCGGTGATCCTTTGAGCTTGATTATTTTCTGGTCGTCTCCAAGGACGATTTGTTCATTTTTCTTCAAGGATATCTTTTTGATGTTTCGCCGCTTGATGTGGCGGTCCGCAAGACCCTTCAACTTATCCATGAATTTGGTTTTCTTGGAAACACCTTCTTCACGTTTTGAATGAGGGGCTGGGGCACTTACCACTGAATGAGTATCTGGGGAGGTGTGTGACTTGTCAGTCGATTTCTTCCTTTTGAGAATACCTTTGAGTTTTTGGAGCTTGGAAGGCTTCTTTGCTGTCAAAAAGGAATCCGATACTACCGAAACACACTCACAATCTGATGGATACGATGGCTCGACGAAATGCTCTTCGTCTTCTGGAACAGCGTCTTCCTCTTGATGTTCTTCGTCTTCCTCTTCGCTTAGCTCCTGTATATATTTCTCAGTCTCTTTAACCAAAACTTGGTCGTGAATTCGGACCTTCTTCAGAGACTTTGGAGACTCTGAATGGAATCGGAATTCTTGTGATTTTCTTAGTAGTAGAACTATTTCTGGCTCTTCATCTGGTCCCAACGGATTTTTATATATGTGTGTCCATGGGTAGCCTCCCTGAAAGGATTTTTTATTGTTATTAGTTTTTGTTTAACTTTGGTAGGAATTATATATAATGTTAAGATTGATAATTAAAATAGTCCTGACACTTTGTGTTCTTCATTTTAGCGAAGAAATTAAACAAAAAACCTGAAATATTTTTTCATGCACTTTCTAGTGTGCTTGATATTTTGTTTCATTTGTTTTCTAATGTGGAGAATTCACTATAGATCACTGAAAGAAATCATAAGAGAAGGGATGCATTGTCCCATATTAGGAATTAGAAGTCATAGATTCGTGTATCATAACTAAGATCATAAATGCAAGACCACAAATACGCATCAAACCATAGCCTACTGAGCACTTGCAAATACAGTGAATACTTATTAAAGAACAGCGTTTATTGTGCACATTTGCGATATGATTTTTGTTCTGTATTTGTATGATGCTTAATACCCAAATGATATCGCGGTGTTATAAATATTATACCGTCAACGACAAATTAAAACTGATATATATAGTATTATAGCTATAATTTATATATATCATCCACATAAGAATTATTAGTATAAATGTCACATCCATAAAATATTGATACCAGCTCCACGATTGTGCCGAAGTATAACACTTTTTTCCAGTTGAAAGTTCTTAAAGAGCTATCTCTACAAACTGAACTGCTTCCATGAGATGGATGTATTTAGGGATCTTAAGATTCCTTTGCTCTCTGTAAAACCATGGATTCTATAAAACCCAGAAAGCACCGGAAATCCATCAACGGGTGTAGACTTATCAATTTGAAGTATTGGGCCCAATACAAAAAGGAATGGTTTGACGCTGAGTGCATGCAAGTGACTAGAGAGAAGAACGCGGATAGGTAAAATTGGCTTGGAACAAGAAACAGCAGAGCAGCTGGTACTGCGCATTAGGAGAAGTATAGAGGAGAAGAGCAGTCAAGCTTAGCCGATCCAAGCGTAGACGTCACGAGATTAGAAAGATGGAAGCTTTGAGAAGAAGGGGTGACACCAGAAATTTCTACCAACAGGTGAAAAGACAACGCTGTACACCACCAACAACCCTCTGTACCGACTCGTCATTAAAGTTATTGGTAAACGACGAAGACATTCACGCTGGAGAGAATAGTTCTCAGAACTTCTCAACGATGGTTCAACAGATAAACACCAGCGAGTCAAATCTCTGAGGAGTATCCCGAGGAACTACCACCACCCTCAATCGCAGAGATTACAGCGGTCATATCGAAGTTGAAGGACAACAAAAGTTCTGGATCTGATAAGATATACCATATGAGCTCCTAAAACATGCAGGTAAGCATTTTGTTGAGTACTAACACCATCTTTTCCAAACTGATATTGTCGGCTATGACGATGCCAAGCTAGTGGAGCCTGAGTATACTAACACCCACATACAAGAAAGGCGATAAGAGAAGACTTGTCAGGACTGCAAGAACTCTCGTGGAATCAGTGTACTTAACTCTGTATACAAGATCTGTCTATTATATGGAAGCACCTGAAACCAAAACTCAACACCATCATCCTAGATTACCAATGCTGTTTCGAACATGAAAATTCACTACTCTTCACGCTAGTGCAAATATTGGAAAAGACCAGGGAATTTCAAATCGATACCTTAAAAGTTGACCTTAAACTGGCTTACGACTGCATCATTAGAGATGAGCTATACTTTGCAATAATGGAACTGGACATCTCTAAGAGACTCATCCCACTTTGTCAGATGACCCTATCAGAGACGAAAAGTGCATCATCAGAACATCCAGCAGCATAATAACTAAGTCTGTCCAACTTTTGGCGTATGCAGATGGCATTGTCATCATCAGAAGAAATGTATAAGATCTGAAGACAAGCTTAAACAACATCTTTAGACATGCTACTTCAATGGGCCTCAAGTGAATATTGAGAAGACGAAATATATGAAATCGAGCACTGGCAAGTTTGAGTCAGTAAACGGAATCACTCAAGAGATCAAAATCAGAATCTAACCGAACACTGTTTGGGCTAAGTAGAGTGTTAAGATCGAGATTCATCCGGAGAAACACTAAACCAGACATTTACAGGTTCCTCATCATACCTGTTCTGATATATGGGGCTGAGTCGTGGACATTATCAGAATCAGACACAAATGTTCTGAAGGTATTTGAGAGGAAAGTGCTTCGGATAATCTTTGGTTCTAACAATGAGTAGCGTATACGATATAATCATGAGATATATGAGCTATATGCAGACTACAGTATCTTAGATTTCGAAAACAACAATACGGTTGCGATGGTTAAGTTGCCTCGAAACTGGACCATTGAGGCCGCAAACCGAGATGGAGACACATTTTGTGTAGATTCTGAATCTACGCCACGACTCAGATAATCATCATATGTATACATGTATATATGCGTAGATCAATAAATTATACACAAAGCTTCATCTCCGTACATATATCGATGCAGTTATAAGTTACAGGACAAAGTTCTTTATTGAAAATCATCAAAGTCAATGATGCACGTGGGATCAGAAATGCATTAGATGTGTTACACATTCTTCGATAATCAATGATATCACCAGATTCGAGGTAGGACTTAAGGTCTTAAGGGGAAAAGTGTTCATTCTAGTTCTTACTTGGACGCGAGATATAGTTAGAACAACTTCAGGAAGTCAACTTCGTTTAACTATATCATACAAAAATACATACACGACAATCTCAGACAAAGAAGTGTTCGAAAGACAATGTATGAATGTGTCCATGGATCATTGAAAGCGTTTATCTTTTTAATTCTTTGCGTTCCTGATAGAGTATCTTTCGTTGATACGTAGTTGACATCCTGAAATTATTCCAACCAACGAATAAAATTAAGGCTTTTCTCCTCAATGTTTTATGAAAAATGTATAGGAATTAGGACTTAGAAAGGGAAAACATTGTTTAAGGTTTAAGGATAACACCACACGATACAATTGTATCAGTTTTCATCCTTAGTTAATCTCCACAATATCGTGAAGTCATCACCATGATATTATCAGCATATTATAATGATAGAAGTCAACCAATTGAAGACATTCTGCAAACTCAAGTAAAGTCTCCTTACATAATTAATTCGAAGACAAAACAGAGATGATTTTGTAACTAATAATATCACGGAATTATAATCGCGATATCGTAGGGACTAACTTGTAATATAATATTTTTAGGATGTCATCTCTAAAAGTTTTGAAAGGAGACGTTACTTATTCTGTCCTTTAATAGCAGTGTTGTGTATAATTATTAATGTTTCAAATGAAATGTTCTTTTAGGAATTGAACTTCTTCATCCAAGAAATACATTCCTGCTTTCCATACTCATCCCTATGTTCTTTTCTAACTATGATCTACAAAACTATAAAACTTACAAAATAATTTTGAACATCTGCCCTTTCAAAAACTATATTCTTTTAGCTTCAATGAACTCTTAAAAAGAGTAGCATATTCCGGACTCTAAAGAACTTCAAAAGCTTTATCATTAAATTTATTATTTCGAAATGGATACTAAAGACATTGATGTCTTTGTCAACTATCTACACTGCCCTTCAAAAACCTGATAAAAATCATTTGGCTCACTCTACCTTCTTATCGTCTTTGTGACGATATTGCCCAATCACCTAAAGACCACCAATTTCATAAAATAAATCTACTCACCCTCTCTTTAGCTCTTCGTAAATCCTCCCACCTGTAAGTCTGTAAAGGTATAGGTGGTTTATTCTCTTCTTCGTGTATTAAGTACTTCCTTAGCGATTGATAGTATTCCTTCTTAGCTTTCTTGGATACGGCTATTGAGTCAGAATTATTATCCAATTGAGGAATAGAGTCCAGGAACTTTTTCTTCTCCTCTTCTTCTAATGGGGTTGATGGTAGTGGGAGTCCGTTGATATCAATTGAGAGGTGTTCTTGTGGGAAGGCTTCCTTTTTCTGTTCTTCTGTATCTAAGGATTCTTCTTTAGTAGGTTCGAAGTGGGTGTCTACAGGATCTAAGGTAACACTCTTTGTTTGTTCTTCTACTTCTTTAGGATCTACAATAACACTCTTTGGTTTTTCCTCTACTGTATGTAATTGAGGGTCTTCTAGTATAAAAGTATTTTCTAATTCGGAAAATTCAACGTTGATTGGTTTCTCACAAATATATTCAGTTACACTCTCTAGTTCAGGTGTCTTTTCTTTTGTAACTTCAACGTTGATTGGTTTTACCACAATATCTTCGGTAACACTCTCTAATTCAGGTGTCTTTTCTTTAGTAACTTCAACGTTTGCAGGTTTCACCAAACTATCTTCAGTAACACTCTCTAATTCAGGTGTCTTTTCTTTGATAACTTCAACGTTTACAGGTTTCACCAAACTATCATCAACTGCACTCGTTGCTTGTTCTGCTACTTTATGCGGTTGTAACTGAGCGTCTTCAATATTTTCTCCTTCTGTTACTTCAATCCTTGCTTCAAGTGTCCTTTCTTTAGTAACTTCAACGTTTACAGGTTTCACCAAACTAACTTCAGTAACACTCTCTAATTCAGGTGTCTTTTCTTTGGTAAGTTCAAGATTCGTGGGCTCTACTGCAAGGGTAGTGTCCTTAATATCTCCAACGTCCTTTGAAGCTACTTCTTTCCTGTCCTCCTTAATCCCAACAACCTCTTCTTCAATAACAACCGAACCTTCTTTTCCCTCAAAACCTCTCACCTTATTATTGAAGTTCTCATCTACCTTTTCGTTATTAGTTTCGAAATGTTTGTTAGTTTTGATTATTTGATTGACGAGCGCAGGTGATTCTAATGAATCCTGTTTCTCGTTGAGTTCGCTGTCTAGGATAATCGTAGCTACTCCGATGCTGTGTGGTTCCAACTGGACTTCAACAGATTGTAAGATCTTTGGAGCAGCTGGTTCCACTTCAATCACTGTTTTCGGACTAGTTTCACTTTCTATTTGAGAATTCTTAGCAAGTTCATCGTCTGCCGGTGGCAACTCATCAATATCCACACCAGAACGACTCGTCGAGTGTCTGACGTTATCCACCTCCGATAAACTTTCAATCAGATGAGATTCGATTTCGAGAATTTGACTAGAATCGGCTTTGTCTTTGAACTCTTTCACTGGTGACTGCTCCCTGGAGCCCACATTCCTGCTGAGAACTTCAAACAACGCTGGATCCTCTTTCTCTGTGGATGCACCCGGCAAAGACACTAAAAATTTCAAAAAAGAAAACGGTTACAATTACATAACTCGCAAACAAGACAAAAATAAATTGCTTTCAAAGATTTCGAACGGACGACGAAAAGACAGAACCACAACTAAACCAAACTAAACAAAAACATTCAACTACAATTTGTATCTGAGTCAAGAGAATCGTGAGACCGTATGGTCTCAATACATTTTCGCTGTCAATCTACATGGTTTTTTCAATTAGATGGTTTGTGATAATCATTTTTTTTTTTTTTGCAACTGTTTTGGATGATGGATGTAGGAGTGACGCAAACGGCATCGAACCATACCTGATTGTTCTGATTTCTTCTGGGATAAGATTTTTAGTTTAGTAATGAAAAGTCCGCGAGATCGCGTGGCTACCGACCAGAACCTAGACTAAAATACACTTTGAGCGAAATGTTTCTGTTCTGCAGATTCCACTCGTTTTCCTGAGAGGAACGATCTTAATCTAATGCGCCAGCGCTTGTTTTGGTTATCCACAAGTAAAGAGAATCAAGTAAAGTAAAGATGGACCAGACAGACGGTTTAGTATATATACTTACGATTTAGTATATAAATTTGTAATGAATAACAATATTTATGTTTCGTATTTTTAGAATCGGTCATTTTTATTGGTTTTTGTGTTTTTGAAGTTTTCGTATTTTCAAAATTTCATTCTGTGAAATGAAAAGAGGCCAAGGGATAGGTCAGCGATTTTTTTCTTTATTTTCTCATCATTTGATTTGGCGATCTTTCGTCAGATGGATTTTTGATTAAGGGGTTTTTATTTGTTTGTGCAGACACAGAACACAAGATTCTGGGAAAGGTGTTGAGTGAATTAATTATTTTATTGTACTTTTAACATTTTGTTGTATTTTTGTAATGGGTCGATTGAAATGTCATGTGCGGTTTTTGGTCTTTCGGAATTTTTGTAAATGGAATGCTTTGGGTTTGAGATGAGGAAATGTTTAGATTATGTCTTTGGTATTTTAAATTTAAACAATGTTTAGTTTTGTCGTTTTTTTTTTAATTTTAAACATTATTTAAAACTTCTAAAAATATTTCAAAATTAAAATTTACTTTAAGAACTAAAATTGAAAAAAACAATAGAAAATCTACAAGGAATCAAACCTACAACCTTCGTTTCGCATAACTTTCGATAACTGTCACAATCGAAATCTTTATGTTATCTTTTTTTTATTCAAAATTATTAAACATTACTTTAAACACTTTTTCAATTTGAATAAATGGAATGGTTTGGGTTTTGAGATGAGGAAATGTTTAGATTTTCTGTTGTTCACTTTTGAGTTGAACTTTTAAGATGAAAACACAAATAAGAAAAATAATATTAAATTTGAACAATGTTCGTTTTTATGTTTTTATTTAAAGGAAATATTTAAAAATTAAAATTTATTTTAAAAACTAAAATTAAAAAAAAAATAGAAAATCTACAAGGAATCGAACCTTTAATTGCAATCGAAAGCTTTATGTATTTTTTTTATTAAAAATTATAAATAAACTTTAATGAATTACTTAATTATTTAAAACTATAATAAAACCAAAAAATTGTTTCTGATTAGGAAACGTTTAGGTTTTATGTCGTTCACAGATTTTTTGAGGAGTTGAACTTTGGCATTTTTAATGAAAACACAGAGTTAGTTTAAATAATATTAAATTTAAATATTGTTGTTTAAAAAAAAAAAAAAAAAAAAAAAAAA
>JXPG01026563.1:22470-43810 GCA_001015175.1 Megaselia abdita
AAAATCTACGAGGAATCGAACCTACAACCTTCGTTTCCCATAATATAATTTTTGTTTATAAAAAATTATAATCAAATTTTTAATTTTTCCTTTTTTTAAAAGTTTTGTTTTTTAATTCTAGCAAATCATCCTCAAAAACATTTTTTAAACAAAATTTCAAACAAACAAAAAATTTGGAGTCTATAATTATAAATGTCAATTGTATAATTTAATATTATAAAAAATCGAAACTTTAGAAAATATTCTAGAATTAAAATTTTAAAATCTTCAGTTGAAAACAAATCTTCGAGGAATCGAACCTACATTAAAATCTTCAGTTGAAACAAATTCTTCGGGGGATCGAACCTACAACCATTGTTTCGCTTGCTTCAATGCTATCGTACCATTATATTTAAAGAAAGCATTTAATGCTAAGCAGATATTTTTTAAAGTTAAAAATTAAATAGTAAAATTTACAATACAAACAAAAATAAACTCCAATTAAAAAAACTCAAAAAAACTTTTATAGATTTCCGACTAAAAAACAAAAAAATAAATTTAAACTTAAAGTTTACTTATATAAATAAATAAATTCGTAGATATATAAAAGTTTTTTGTTTGTTTTAATTTAAAAATTATTTTCAACTTAAGAAAATATTTCTGAAATAAAATGTTATTTTAAAAACTAAAATAAAAAAAAAAAAAATCTACGAGGAATCGAACCTTCAACCTTCGTTTCACATAATATAATTTTTTTTATAAAAAATTATAATAACATTTTTAATTTTTCCTTTTTTTAAAGTTTTTTTTAATTCTAGCAAATCATCCTCAAAAGTTACCTACATTAAAACCTTCAGTTGAAACAAATTCGTCAAACCAACAACCATTGTTTCGCTTGCTTCAATGCTATCTTAACATTACATTTAAAGAAAGCCTTAAATGTTAAGCAGATATTTTTTTAAATTACAAATACAAATATTAAAAATTTACAATACAAACAAAAAAAAAATCTTAGAGGAATCGAACCGAACTGTCGAAAAAAACTATAATTTAGAGAACAAACTAATATTTTTAAAATTAAAAAGTTATTTTTAAATTTTAAAACTTATTAAAAAAACATTTTTTTATAAAATTCAAATCGCAGAAAGTTTAAAATAAACAAAAAAATATAGTCAAAAATAATAAGATAAAGTAAATTAAAATATTTTTTTAAATTTTTATTTTCTTAAGTAGAACTTGAATTTGCAATTTACAAATTTTTACATTTCTTCACAAGTAGAAATCTTAGATATTATTAAATTATTATGACATTTTAATAGATGTGTATTTAAGTGAGTATTTATTTGAGTAAATAGTTGCGTGTTTGAGTGAGTGTTTGAGGAAGAGTATATTTGAATAAGTGTGTGTTTGATTGAGTATTTAGACAAATAATACATAGGAAACCTTTCATAGTCTGATATTTTCCACTGAAACGAAACAAGGCAAAGTAACAAAAAGAGCAAATATTACTAACAGGGTGCTTCGGCTGAAGTGGAAAACATCGATTCAGAAAGTTTGCATATCTATGGTTTGTCACTGGAATGTTTATTTATTTCAGTGAGTTATTGTTTTAGTAAGTGTGTGTTTGAGTGAGTTTGTACATTTGAGGGAGTTACTTTTTGAGTAAGTTCTTATTTATAACAAATAAGATAAGTTGATGAAAACATGTCTTTTTTGTAATTAATTTTAATTTACTTTTGAGTCTGCAATTTTAAAAATTAAACCTTTCTTTCCAAGTAGAAATCTTAGATATTATTAAAATACATTAAAGTACATTATACCTAAAATTCTAAAATTTGTTTTGTCCCTCGGAATTTGTTTTAATTGATGTGTATTTATATGAGGGAGTGTTTGAGTATGTATTTGTTTGAGTGAGTATATATTTGAGTTACACATAGTTATGTGTTTTAGTGTATATTTGAGTGAGTGCAGTGGTGGCAAATAATATAACATTACATTCTTTTTTTGTGTGGTTTTTTTTAAATGTATGATTAATTTCTTAATTTAAGAACATTCATGAAGCTTTAGAATTTTCGTTTAAATTCATTTGGGGTTACATTTTATTGTTCTAAATTTTGTAATTCAAAATTCTAAAATTTCGAATTGCATATTTTATTTTTAAAACAACAAACATTAATATAAAGAAATGTTGTAAGTTTGTTATTTTTGTTTTAAAATTTGTTAAATATCTAAAAAATATTTTTTAAATTAAGTGTCTATTTAAAACAAAATTTTTGATTTATTTCTTAATTTAAGAACATTCATGAAGCTTTAGAATTTTCGTTTAAATTCTTTTGGGGTAATATTTTATGTTTCTAAATTTTGTAATTCAAAATTCTAAAATTTCGAATTGCTTATTTTATTTTTAAAACAACAAACATTAATATAAAGAAATGTAGTATTTCTTTTTTTAATTTGTTAAATATCTAAACAATATTTTTTAAATTGAGTGTCTATTTAAAACAAAATTTTTGATTTATTTCTTAATTTAAGAACATTCATGAAGCTTTAGAATTTTCGTTTAAATTCATTTGGGGTAACATTTTATTGTTCTAAATTTTGTAATTCAAAATTCTAAAATTTCGAATTGCATATTTTATTTTTAAAACAACAAACATTAATATAAAGAAATGTTGTAAGTTTGTTATTTTTGTTTTAAAATTTGTTAAATATCTAAAAAATATTTTTTAAATTAAGTGTCTATTTAAAACAAAATTTTTGATTTATTTCTTAATTTAAGAACATTCATGAAGCTTTAGAATTTTCGTTTAAATTCTTTTGGGGTAATATTTTATGTTTCTAAATTTTGTAATTCAAAATTCTAAGATTTCGAATTGCATATTTTATTTTTAAAACAACAAACATTAATATAAAGAAATGTAGTCATTTTTTTTTGTTATTTGTTAAATATCTAAAAAATATTTTTTAAATTGAGTGTCTATAAAAAACAAAAAATTCCATTTATAGTGTTAGTTCCAATAATTATATAAATATTATAATTTCATATTTTCAACATAACTTTTGATAATTTTTGAAAATCTACATTTTTTGTTTAACTGTTTAGAATTAAATATTTTTAAAAATAAATATTAAAAAAAATTAAATGAACAGTTTTCTTGATTTTCATACTATTTATTTCTATTATTATTATTTTTAAAAATTTTTGTTTTACAAAATTTTAACGTAACGACACCTATATTCGATCAAAATTAATCCATTATACCACCCCTGAGTGAGTGATTATGAGCTTAAATGAGTATTTCTTTAAGCTCAAAATTTCAATGAGTGTAATTTGAGTAAGTGTGAAATTTAAAAAAAAAAATTTATGCTACGTTAGATAAAAAATAATTTATATGATTTTTATAATTAATTTTTCTTGCTTTCTTTATGAACTTGGTAATGGCCGGTAATGGTGGTATAACGGATTCATTTTGATGGGATATGGGTTTCGTTACGTTATTCATCTTCAAAACTTATAACGTTATTTTATTCGTTACGTTATTCCTATTTTTCGAAGTAACCGTTATTTAATATGTTACATTATAACGAATGTGTTTTTTTTTACATTTATCTATATATTTTCGAGTTTTTGAAGTATTTTCGAGAATATTTTTAAAGTCTTATTATTCAAAAATTCTTCAACGCCTATATTTTTAAAGCTATTTTATTTTTACCTTCTTTTAAACATTAAATACTTAAAAATTGTTAAGTTTAAAAAGACATTTAGTAAGATATTTTAAGAATAACAAATACAAATTTTGAAAAAACAACTCTTCATTTAATTTTTAAAAGTTAAGAATTAATATTTTCAAAAATATAATATTGAATCCAAAAAATGCTCAAAAATAATTATAGATTTTCAAAAATAACAAATAATTTTTAAATTAATATTTATCAATATGAAATTAAATTTAAAACAAATTTAAGAGAGCTCATTAATTTCAGTATTGTTAATGTATATGTATTTTTTAAAATTTTTATTTAAATTGTATAATAATATAATATATATAATAATATTTTACTACACATTTGAATGATCAGGAACATTCAGATTGTTTTGAGTGAGCTACATATTTTATTTGTGCATTTTATTGATAAACATTTAATTTTATTAAACATTCCAGATATTTAAATGATAGAGAGCTAATACAAATAATGTATATGGTAGATATTTGAAAGAGTGTCGTACATATTAATTTATTTTTACATTTTATTGATAAAAAATGTTGGGAAAAACAGACTAAGCGTAAAAACTTCACATTTAGTGAATACATTTGACACTAAATGTAAAAAAAATGTTTAATTAAATTTAGGTAGTTAAGTAAATCTTATTCGATTCCTAACTTTGATACCGCATTTTAAAAGTACTGATGAGGACTCTAAAACCCCACCATTAATTTTAAAATTTTAAAAAGTGTCAAGTTATTCAGTCAATTATCTTAGTGATTTTAATCTAAATCCTACATTGATAATTCATTAAAATAAAAATTCGTTAGAATAGCATGCATCAATAAAATATGCTCAACTAAGTGATGTTCCTTTTCTGTCTTTATAAAAAATGAATTGAAATTAAATGTGCATAGCCTTCAAAGACAATTTCGTAAAGGGACAATGATTTATAAAGAGTGCTCGCTAGAAACTTGGCTAAAAATAGATTTGCTTCAATGAATAATAATGTGCATGTGTTTTAAGCGAACTTAAAAAAAGCTTAAAGTAGAACGTAGAAACTGATCATTGTCACTAATCTATATTCTCAAAAGAAAAACGAGCAAAATCAATAGACCAAATCAATTAAATTTCACCATTAACTCTCGACACTGAAAAGGCAGAGAAGAAAACATTTTCAGTTTCTATATTGTGGAAGTCGATGTTCCTCTTGACATTGAACTTATGGTTATGCGATTTACTTGTTCAACTTGCCGGCCATGTGGAAAATCAGTGCTCACTTCTTGTAATTATTAGTCATTACTTTACTAGGCTTTTAATTATTGGATTCAAATTGGAAACAAATTGATCCGTGATGAGAATGCGATATGGAATTGCGTGTGTTCGACCTATTTAGAGTTTCCAGCCATTATCTTTTACTGCAATTTTGTTAACGACTATCGATATGGGTTCACTTACTATTTTATTAGTATGAAATATTGTATGTTATTGATGGATGACTAGACTGGGTCTAGTTTTTATAACATAGTTTTTCCATTGTTTTAATTGAACGTCACTTCTTTTATAAAAACCCTTCTACAAAACAATGACCTAACTCAGTCCAATCCCACAATATTTTCATTCACAGTTTTGCCAACATTCATTATAATTTATGTGTTGAACAACTTATAACTGCTGGACGTCATTCATCTTGACGCAGAATACTACAAAGTGATAAATATAGATTCTGCTCTGTTTGTGTAATTTGTTCGATAATCAAAAGGCTAACATGAATTTGTTTCTTCTTAATGGTAAAGAGATTCCCTTTCATTTGGTTATAATATGGTTTGAGATATATTTTTGAGTTTCTTATGGAATTATTATTCTTTAGATATATATGGTTTAATACGTAATGATAGTGATACTGTTAAGGAATTTGGGAATTTGGGAAAATAAAAATTATATTTAAAATGTAACATTTCAAACACTAACATTTTCTTAATAGTAGTTAAAAACCATAAGACTTTTTATTTACTTTTTTGAACTCTGAAATCTTTATCGGCTAAATTCCAACTAAACCGAACCAGTTTGATCTTTTACCTCTATTTGGAATTTTACTATATTCTTGTAGATTATATTTAGCCTCAATTTACTACAACCCAAAAACACCCATTGACCACTGTTAAAAATCGGGGTGTTAAATTTACACGTTTGAGGTGTACATATAGCATTACACCTCTGAGCGTGTAAGCTTTAAAACTGCAGGTGTAAATAATTTTTGAATTTTTTTGGCTGAAACAATGCTTTATAATTATTGACCTCATTTACACCTCAAAACGTGTAATTTTTGCTACACCGATTGAGGTTTAACGATTTACACTTCGATTTTTAACAGTGACACTTATATATATTACATTTACAAAACTCACTCATAACGCCCTCATTAACTCACGTCCTCATCCATTTAAATAAAGTCTAACGGACGGACAGACATAAGGAAACTATATATTTAAAATAATTTAGAACGAAAACTATTAAGAGAACATTATAATTTAACATTTTATAATTTGGATTTGAATAGAAAAGTTATTAAATAAAAGAGGGCAAAATGTGAAGAAATAAATATCAGCTTTTTAACTTATCTTTATTTTTGAACTTGTTTAGAATTTCAATTTTAATTATTTGAAGCTATTTTCTAAATTTAAATTCCAAACTTTGTCAAATATTTAATCTAATAAAAATTTTTGAAAAAGATAATTTTACAAACTTTGGCATAAACAAAAAACTGGCCTATATTGTCGTTTCCAGGCTTCAGAAAGTTAACCTATCACAAATTGAGCGAAACATTTTTTTGAAATATTTTTGTTTAGTTAGATCATTTATAGCTGCCTTTTGTAGAAGTCCAATTCTTTGTTGTTTATAATTTTAATTTTTTTTTAAGGAATATTGGTATTTCCTATTGCAATGTTAATTATTTTTTGTGTTGGTATTTTGTTCTTGTTTGATTCATTAAAAACGTAATGTAAACCTCCATGTAACATTATAAGAATTAGCATATCTTCTTCCTCTTCCAACCGTGCCCATATTTCCCATGATCGTACCTAAAAATACCTTGAAAATGTTATTCTAAAGAATAACTAAGCTTTCTTACGTTAATTCACAAAAAAACGTTACCAAAACCTAAGTGATGTTCAAGTATTATGGAAAGCAGCCTTCTTTTCACGGTTCAAAGAATATTTAATCGGAAAGAATAAATACCCAACAAATTGGATAAAATCTTGTCAAACACATAACATTTAATTTATCAAAAACGTAACGAAGGCCTTTACGTAACGTTAGCCTATCTTTTTTTCCTTTCAACGGTGAACATATTTCTCATGGTCCTATCAACAAGTATCAATATTACATACAAAATTCGTCACTTTACACTTTTTTCGTTAATTCACCAAAAACGTAACGTAAGCCTTAACATAAAACTAAGAAATGCAGCCTATTATTTTGTGGAGTTCAAATTATTTATTCTGATTTCTAACTTTTTCCAAGCAATACCAGGTAAGGGAAATGCCATATTTAATTTCTGAAGATTTACGTTTTTTTTAAATATTTTTAAACCTTTTTTCAGATTTTTGTTTTTAATGATATAAGTTAATTTTACAATTTTTTTTTCTTTTTGGATTTTCTCGTTATTATTACGTTGTTTATTCGATGATATTTTTCAAGTTTCAAGTTTTTTTTTTATTTTTTAGTAAATAGTTATTTGTTTTAGTTATTACTGTTATTATTATATATTTCTTAAAATTTTAAATAAGCTTTTGTTTTAATTTCTACATTTTGGTTTGTTTGATTTTGTATTTATTATTTAAAATGTTATATTATAAATTTTAAAACTTTTTTTTTTAGGATAATTTTAATTTTTTTAAATATTTAAAATTAATTATATTTTTAAATATTTTAAGATTATTTGTTCTACATTCTTTGTGTTTTTTTTCATTATTTTTATAAAATATTGTTTAATAAGGGATAATATGTTTTTTTAATTAGTTTTTAATTGTTAATATGTTTTTTTAAATGTTACGCTTATTTGGTTTATTGTGTATTTAAAAAAAAATATTGTGTGTTTAGTTTTGATTGCTAACAAAATATTTTAATATTAAATAATTATATTATCTGAAATAATTTTTTTTTTTTCATTATTTATTTTTTGTTACACAGACGAAAAACAAATTTCTTAATGTGTGTCGCACATTAATTCGCTAAATAAAAAAAAAAAGAATGCATTCAACAGGATTTGAACCCAGTTCATTTGTATAGTAAAAAGTAATGATTTGTAACGAATTTTACTGAAACATTTTGAAATAGTAAAATGTGCTATTATTTCTCTATTTTGTAGGAAAATTTACTACTGTTGCTATAGCGATTTTTCCTATTTCTAGCGAATTCTAAAAATAATGTTTTGTTGTGAAATTTACTTCAAGCTATGAAAAAATCCATTGCTACTTAGTAAAATTCACTATTTGCTAGTCAGTTTTACTATTTAGNTTTTGTAGGAAAATTTACTACTGTTGCTATAGCGATTTTTCCTATTTCTAGCGAATTCTAAAAATAATGTTTTGTTGTGAAATTTACTTCAAGCTATGAAAAAATCCATTGCTACTTAGTAAAATTCACTATTTGCTAGTCAGTTTTACTATTTAGTAGTAACATTTACTATTGAATCAGTAGTATTTTTTAGAAATATTTTAAAGTTATAAAAAATGCTAATTTTCAAGTAGTAAATTTCACTAGTTCTAGTTCTAGTGAAATTTACTACTCAAAGATTTATGAACTATTTGCTACTAATAGTAAACTTCACTACTTAGTAAAATTCACTATTTGCTAGGCAGTTTTACTATTTAGTAGTAAAATTTACTATTGAATCAGTAGTAATTTTTACTATTTCTAGAAATATTTCACACAAGAAATTTTGTAGAGAAATTTACTAGTAATAATTGAAAAAATTGCTACACATAGTAGTACATTTTTCTAATATTAGTTAATTTAGCTACAGCAATAATTTCACTACTTATTTCTAGTGAATAGCTATTTTTTTCCCGTGAACACAATAAAAAACTTAAATTTCTTATGTAATTTCGTTAAAAATCTAACATAAACCTTAACGTAACGAAAAGTAGCCCATCTTCTCTTTCAGACTTCAGTGAACATATTGCTTTCAATATATCTTAAAAATATTTCAAATGGTCCTCTTCTTTTGCTACAGGTTAAAATCTCAGCCTTCATTAATAATTCGTACCAGTGATTTTTTGTGGTGCGATTTTAAAGGTCTTTTAAATAAAAGAAAATTTCAACACAAATTTTAATACTACATATTTTCCAAATTCCATTTTCTGAAGAGAGCAAAAATGTAATTTTAACTTAATATCCACTTTTTATAGTATTTATTTTTTGAGACTTTGAAAAATGAAGGTTTACGTTAGGAAATTCATGAATATTTTGTTAGAGTTAAGGTTAAAGTTTTGTTAAATTTCATCTAGTTTTCTTACAATCTGGTTCATTAACGTTTGTAGTATATATGCTATCCCCAAATAAGTATAATCAGTTTCCACCCTTTGACCATATAAAACAGTAACAATAGTTTTTAAAACAACTTTAAAAATACCGAATTATAAGTGTTACAAAGCACGACTTTGTACTTTAAACGGAACATGATCATGCACAAGCTTATTATTAATCGTGTCTAATGGGAGTTTTAACCGTATTTATAGTTGATCTCACTAATTGAAACATTGAACTCTGAAAAATATATTCCTAATGACCGTAATTTTTAATTTTTTTATTAAAAAAACTATTGAAGCAAAACCTTAAGAGAAACCCTTCAACAACACGTTATGTAAACCGATCAAGCGAATCTATAAATAAACATCTCAAAAATGTTAAAACTTAGAAGCCCAGAAAAAAAACTCACAGGTCATGGATAGAATAGAAAATTTAAAATACACGATAACAAGTATACGCATAGTTGTGCGCATTTTTTCCAAAAAACAAATACTCTTCAAAGTCCACCAACTCACCATAATTAGCCACAACACTGAAGAACATGTAGATCATGATCTTGACTTGAATTTTTGACTACAATAAATGATAACTAAAACTATAAATCACAGGTAACATGGTTTCCAATTGATAAATTTTAACAATTTCACGGTCAAACCAATATTTTTTTTCCAAAATAAAAATGTTTTAAAAATAATACAAAAAATGATGTCTTTTGCCTTTGAAATTTCACATGTTTATGTCGTAATAGTTGAATCGCGACTATCGCTAGAAAGAAATTCGCTGAAAAGCTTCCAACTTAACCGACCAACTACACGAAATACAATTTTTCTTTACGTGTTTTCAGAATTGAATTATTAATATACAACAAAAATACAAAAATACACATAGAAAGACAGTGTAACCTCTAGATAGTAGAGCGTATCGATAAAGTATATAAAGCGAACAACGTGTACGGCTCGTCGTCACATGTAACTAGATTTCGTGCTTTTTTGGCAAGTGTTTTGCCGGCTTGATTTCTGTTTTGAACTTGAGCTTTTTTTCTATCCACGAAACTTCGCGGGTAATTTCTTTCTAAATTGATTTGTTTTGTTTATATTTGTTATAGTGTTGTTGTAAAAACAAACTTACAAAGTTCACAAATCTTAATGAATGATGTTTTTTTTTTACATTTCATGGAATTCGAGGAAATCGATGGAATCGAGTTTAAAAATAGATTTTCAATTAGGAACGATTACCCTCGATACTATAGTTTTTCCTTGGATTCGTTCGATTCGATTTCATTTGTTATTCTATTTATTGAATTCCTGGGAATTTTGTAAATGTAATCATATTTATAATTTAAGGAAATTATCTTCTTGGAATTAAGACTTGGTTGTACTAAATTCAAAGATTGAAAAGGGTTTTGGTGTTGGGAGACTGAAGAGGAAGACAGTTTATATTGAGTTGAAAAATATAGCTTTTACTATTTGGATTTTGCCATGTATATCTCATCTTTCATTTGGGAAGCAGATTTGATTTGAAACTTTATTCTTATGAATTAAAACTTTAAACAGTAGAGGTAATGAAAAAGTCTTAAGAATCAATACATTTATTATTCAAAAAGTATGTGTGAAAGGTCGTAGGCTACTTCACATGACATTACGTGAAGGTTTACGTTACGTTTTGACCGTATTTTCAGTAGGTGAATCTTAATTATTATTATTATTATTATTATTATTATTATTATTATAAAAATTTTGTTACTAATAATATTTTATTAAATTAATTTATCTTAAAAAAATTCGCATTATTTGAATTTTTGAGATTTCAAACAAATTTCGTTTTCAATTTAAACCAAACATTTCTATTTGAAACATTAATCTTATTGAGAATTCTTAAAATAATTTAAGTTTTTAAAAATATTTATGAATTGAAATTTGAACAAATTTAAGTAATGAAAAAATCTTACATTTGGAATTCAATTAAAAAAAAGTTAACATATATATTTTGGAAATATAATCAAATGATGGATAATTCGTAATGAAATATTGATTCTAATGAATATTCTGCTATACAAGTAATTTATTTAGAATTGTTGTTATATTATTCTGTGCAATAAATCGAATTTGACTTCATTTTTAGTTAGTTATTATAGAGAATGCATTTCAATAAAACAACAATTTTTTGTTAGGATTTCAAGATATTTCATAGAATGATTGATGAATATTGGTTTTTTAACATCTTAATTTATTTTCATTTGTTTTCTATAAATTTTAAGAATTTAGAAAATTTAAGTGTCAGTAAATTATTTAAGAAAAAAAAATAAATTATACTCTTTTAAACAAATTGAAATATTAGATAGCCACCCAATATTTTAGAATGAGATGTTAAACAAAGCGCAGAACCCATTTGGTTTGAAGCTTTGTTTGATGAAAATGTACAAAATATATAGTAACAAAGGTGCAATATTTTTAAAATCTTTTGTAATCAAATTCTTCAAAAAACAAAAGATTTGTTTTCTTTGTTTTATTTTGCTTGCCAAGGATAATTATAGTTTCGATTGTGTTTCGGGTGCGATTGTAGTTTGTGTATATTTTTGAAACCTCTTCCGCAAGAGAGCACTGATAACTTTTCCATACTATTATTTGTCTATGGTATAGATTCTTCTTTATTTAATAATTCTTCTAATATAATGCTAGATCTAAATGTAATTATTAAATGTCTGTCATGTCTGTCCAATTCTGGTATTTTCTATAGTCCCTGACCTTGCCCGCTTCATATTATATATGATACTTTTTAATCCGATTAAGGTCGGCTTGAAGATTCTTGAATAATTTAAGTTTCAACTCGGTTTAAATAGTGAAATTAAAAAAAAAAAAAACTACTAATAATTGATAGAGCAGCATTATTTAAAGTAATTACATTAATATTGTCTTTAAAATATTGCTTCGATATTTAGGCTTATATTCTCGCCTTTTTAAGGTTGTTTTCCTGTTATTATCCTGTTGCTACAACATTTTCGACCGTCTGTAAACTTTGTCAAACTCAATTTTGAAAGTTATATTAGTTCATATTTCTTTGAGTCAGCATTTTATTGAGAGAGTGTATATTTGAGTGAGTTTGTGTTTGAATAAATGTTTCAAAGAGTTTTTGGTACAATTTCAAATATAAAACACACAAACAAATATTATAAAGTTTGTTGGATATAAGACTGCCAACGTTTAAAGTATTATTAATATTAAATACTAAATGTGTTATTTGAGTAAATTAATACATTTCAGTTAAAAAATGCAATATTTTAAAATTTTCACATTTTCGAAAAAATGCAAATTGTTACCACTGTCAATTTTTTAGGTCGAAAATACAACTTTCGTGAAATTGAATTTCATTTTAAATCAAACTTTTTTTCTACGAAAAGTTTTATTTAAGTAAATTAAGATATTTCACGAAAGAATAGTTGTGAATCAAATACTATATTTTATTTAAAATTGAACCATTCCTNTGTTACACCTGTCAATTTTTTAGGTCGACAATACAACTTTCGTGAAATTGTTTTTTTAATCTAAATTTTCTCCTACGAAATGTGTTATTTGAGTAAATTAAGACATTTCAGTTAAAAAATGCAATATTTTAAAATTTTCACATTTTCGAAAAAATGCAAAATGTTACCACTGTCAATTTTTTAGGTCGAAAATACAACTTTCGTGAAATTGTTTTTTATTTTAAATCAAACTTTTTTTCTACGAAAAGTTTTATTTAAGTAAATTAAGATATTTCACGAAAGAATAGTTGTGAATCAAATACTATATTTTATTTAAAATTGAACCATTCCTGCATGAGTTTCAGAGCTGCCTCCTGGTATTATTTTGCACAGTAAAAAAAATATACAGAAAAAATAAGGTAGTGTAGTAAATTTTACTATACTTATAAAAGAACTGTTTTCTTTAGTAGAAACCGCTTACAAGTATTAAATTAGTAGTAATACTATTATTTTATAGTAAGATTTTCTATAAGTACATAAGTTTACTATAAATATGGTTACTACAATCCTTTTACATAGTATTTTAGAATTCGATTAGTATGATTTTCTATTAATAGTAAAAATTACTTGGTGATATTTAGTTAGTATTAATAGTAAAAATAGCTAATCCAAAAATAGCTTGAATCAGTGAATAAAAAACCTAACAAATTTTACATAAATGTAGTAAATTTTATTTATAATTTTTGCAGGCATGATATTTTTTCTTAATACAAAAAGTAGAGCTGATATCATTTTATGCATATAATGTGACTTCTTATTTGTATTCAATTTTTATTTCACTTCCTATGCACTTTAAGATGTTGGAATTAAGTCGAAGTTGTTGTTAAATACACTATAGCTTAAAAGCTAACAGAAACATTACTTTACTACTATAGTTAAAAAAATGTAAAATGTTAATAACTTAATAAAATAAAATTTAAAAAAAAGAACGCAAAACTTAATTTTATTTATTTAATATATTAGTTACTATTTCGAGTAGTAAAATTTTACTATTTAAAATGTTTGTTGATTTTTGACTTTTTATGTGATTGTAAACTTTAAGTTATTTAATTCGAGAAAGCCATAATAAAAAGTTTTTTGTTAAACATTCAGAATTCAGCGAATTTAAATATTCACAAACGCTAAATTAAAAATTTAGAAAAGCCAATTTTTTAATTTATATATATTCGAAAAATTTAAAGTAGAGTGAAAGCATCTTAAAATAATTCCTGTATTTCCTTATATCTTATTTCATAAAAAAAATAATTAAATACAGAGAAAAAATAAAGTAGTAAAGTTTATTACAAATATTGTGGTATATTTTAGCATGTAGTAAATTTGACTGTATTTAGTAAAAGTCCCTGTTTCAAATATTACTATTATTTTGTAGTAACATTTTCTATAGCAAAAATTACTACAATTTTACTACTAATTGAATTATTATTGAAGTATTAGCAAAATATTTAATCAGTATTAATTTCAATTAATAGTAAGAATTACTTCTTAAGAAATAGCTTAAATTACTCCTTCATTTAGTACAAAATTGTACTAATAGTAAAAATTGCTAATCCAGAAATATTTTTTAGTAAATATTACTGAGGAAATTTTAGTTTTTCATTCAGTCATGAGTTCAAACCCGTTTAGTTAAATTTACTACTATTTTTTTTCTGTGTAATATAAACATAAAAAAAACTTTTAAAATATTTTATGTTTGAATAATTTTTGAAAAAATCGAACTGCTCAATTTATTATGCTTTGCATCGATAAATTAGAACAAAATTCCAGATATACTTTTTTAAATTTCACCATTTAATTAATTAATTAAAAAAAAAAAAACAAAAGATCAACGATTTCTTATAACATAATGTTCTAGACCTTGTAACGAAAAGCCACTTTCTTAATGAATCTGGCGCTGATAATGAATTCTTAGTAGATCAACAAACTGATCGATGAGGAGACAACATTCTAACAACAGTTCAATGTAAACGCTAGGCAAATGTCTGTCTATCTATCTATATCTACCTCCCTAGTAATTAACTGTATATCTATATATACAAATGTTTCTCACGTAATTAGAAAATCATGTGCATTGTTCAACTTTCCTTCTCCCTTAGTCTGTCTGTTTCAAGTAAAGTTATGAATTTTTGAATCGGTTAGTTAGTAACATTTACTTCGAAAGTTGAAATATCACGTTCCGGATAACAATTATTAGTTATCCTCTAATTTGGAACATAAGAAAAAAACATGCACTTTACAAACTCATAACATACCTATATAACTTGTTTTTCTTTTTGGGTTGTTTAGTTTTTAGTTAGTTGTTCTGTTCTATTAGCCTTTGATCGTTATTAAATTGAAACTATATTTCTAATACCGTGCAATTATTTCGTTACATAACTTCTTTTTCATATTAATTTATTACTGCACTTTTTTCTTCACATTTTATAATATGGAATGCTATGTCTGATGAGAGAAGTGAAATGATGTGTGCAATGTTGTAGTGGTGGAAACTCATAATAAACTCTTGAATATTTCATAAATCACGAAGTCTCGACGACATTCATTTGTTAACCAGATAAATAAATTGCATCATTATAATAGGAAAATAAATGATATCATTCAACTGAAGACTTGTACTTATTGTTATTATGGGTTTAAAGTTCTCTGGGTATTCTTTTGATCATTGCTTGTCTTGAATTTATTATAGCTTATTTTGAGGTTTGATTTCTAAAATGTTCACGTTTAGAAGTCTACTTAAATAGCTTACTTTTTTTTTACTATTTTTAATTAATGTATCTGATGGAGTCATAAAACTACATTATTTCATTCCAGAAATCTTTAATAATAAAGAAAATACCACAACTTAAAATTCTAAGCCACATTTTATATTTAAGCGATAAGAACTAATTCTTAAAATTAAACAAGAATTATTTGTTTATAAAGCTACTTTGAGAAAAGCAAAGTCTAATAAACTACCTGAGCGCTTTCTATTGTTTAAAAAAAAAAATATATTTATTCTATTATTTTTATTTAATTATTTATTTACAAATTTATTTAATTCTTATATGTTTTTTTTTTTAACATTAAGTCTTTTTTTAATGTTTAATATTTAATCGTTTTGGAGCTTATTTTTCAATTTTTTTTTTTTACTTTTACTGTATTTGTTAAATTTTATATATGAAATTATATATGATAATACTTAATTATGTAATATTTTTCTTCTTAATTTTTTTATTCATTTTTTCAATGTTTGATTCTTTGTTGTTTGACTTAGTTTCTGTTGTGATTTTGTATGAAATTTTATTTTATTTGAAATTTTATGTGATATTTTTGTTCAAAATTTTTTAGTATATCAAAAAATGTTTTTGCTATTTGTTGGATTTTTCTTTTTACTTGAGTTTTCAATTTTTGTGTCTATATTTCTGTCCAATTTTATATTTTTAAATTTTTTTAATAATTCAATTTTTCAAAATATTTTATTATTTTTTAGTATAGTATAATTTGTTTAATATTTATATTTTGTTTGATTCTTCGTTGTTTGACTTAGTTTCTGTTGTATGAAATTTTATTTTATTTGAAATTTTATGTGATATTTTTGTTCTAATTTTTTTAGTATTTTAAAAAATGTTGTTGCCATATGTTTGATTTTTCTTTTTTACTTGATTTTTCCATTTTTGTGTCTATATTTTTTTTTATTTTTTTATTTTTTTAATAATTTAATTTTTTAAAATATTTTATTATTTTTTAGTATAGTATAATTTGTTTAATATTGGTATTTCTTTTATTCTTCGTTTTTTTATTGTATACTATATTTTGGTTGATCTTTTTTTAGGGTTTTTTTGAAAAAAATACCCTTATGTACTCGCTTTGTCCGTCTGTCTGTCTGCCGTAAACCTTCTGCAACGTAAATTTGAAGGGTTAATTATTATCCGATATGGACATGTGATACCTCATGTCTATCTGACTACTACTACTACGCTAGAGCTCCATTTCTGGAAGTTTCCATTNAAGTTTTTTTAAATTTTAGTTAAGCAAATTTTATCCGATTCTCAAGTTTGATACCGCGTTTTAAAGGTACTGCTGAGGCCCTCAAACTGCAATCATTACATTTTGGAATTTCTGTATGCAGTGGCGTGAGGAGGCGAAAAACAGTAAAATGACCTATAAAAATTTGTATGTACATTTATGTAGTTGAAGTTCTATACAGGTTTTGTTTGATTTGTTTTTAGAAATTTTATTATAATTTATTATCTTAGCAAGACTAATTTACAGATTTTTAAAGACAAAATATAAATATTTTTTTTTAATAATAGATACGGTAATGGATTGTTTATGCGGACACAATAGTACTCATATATATTTGAAAAATAGATACTGAGAACAATTCCAGACTTCTCTCAATATTCGTATTTCAAAGATAACCACATAGCAGACAGAAGGACAAGATGTCTATTATTAATGGACCAAGTCTGTAGTATTAATTGATTAAGGTATATATATTTGCACTTTTATTAAATAATGTAAGTAGTCTACTAAATGGTCATGAATTCGATCCTCAGTGAACACAAAAGAATTTTCTTTCGGGGAGGCGGAGTTACTAAACTTTTACAACCATTGTCATCTTGATGTTGATGAAATTGAAGAGCACCTCAAACGCACTTCTTTAAATACATTTCATAGCTGATTTTATGCAGAGTAAGACTTAAAACGAAAACATTGATGTAGAAAAACCTCTAATAAATACACAAGGTGAGATACATTTTTACAAGTTTCAAAAAATAATCGCTGTTTTACGAACATTTTTTTTAGAAGAAGCAAACACTCACATTAAAAATTTAAAGTTTCTCATGGGTTCTTTTGAAATAAGCGTTAATTTGTTCTTCTTCAGGAAAAAAAGAGAAAACGTCAAAAAATTCGCTAGAAATATGTATTGCAATTGTTGAGGTAGTTTAATTTACTAATATTAGAAGAATTGACTATCATGTATAGCATTTTTTCATATATTTCACTACATAATTTATTGTGTGAAATTGCTTTGGAAATAAGAAAAAATCCATTGTAAATTTTACTATTAAATAGTAAGGCTCGCTAGAAAAAAGTAATATTTACTAAGTAGTAAAATTTACTACTAATAGCATATAGTTGTTGAATAGCTAAATTCACTAGAACTAGTTAATATTTGAGAATTAGCATTTTTTACAACTTGAAATAGTAAATTTAACTAAACATTGAACAACTTTTTGTAGAAAATAGAGAAGTTGTAGCACAATCTATTTTTTCAAATGTCAAATTGTTTCAGTAAAATTCGCTAAATATAGTAAAAAACGATTTCTATACCTGATCTTGTCGACTGAATTATTTTCTTTTTTGAAGGTATTGGATTTTATTAATGTAGTATTAATGTTTTACTTGTGTTGTAAAATAAAGTAAAAATAGTAAAAATCCTAAGGAGGAAAATAATGCCCAAGTCACAATCACTTCTAATATTTTGTTTTTCATTGTGATACAAATTATACATGATATAGTATTCACGTTAATAGTATTTAAATTCAAAGTAATAAGAGAGGTGCGAGTTCGAAGTCTTGAGAAAGCACTAATAAATTTATATTTTGCTTTATGAAAAATATTGTGTTAAAAATAGTAAATAGTTCTAAAATTTAGAAAAAAAGGAGCAACAAATTAATTTTAAAAAATCTTAAAATATTAGAATTTTGCCTATTATAAATTAGCACTTTTGTTGTTAAAAATTGTTGTTGTAAAAAAAAAAAAAAATATATAATATAAAGCAAAACAAAACCAATCTAAAACATTTAGAAGAAGTTTCCAGGTTATCAGAGCAAAATAACAATGAAGCGGTGCAGTAGAACTACGTTTCGTAGTAGCACTAGGGTTTTTTGTTATAAAATGAATTATAAAATTACCCAACTCACAGTCTCTGGCCTCATCCTCACTTCTAATATTATATTAGGAACCATAGTAATCATACTATGAATCGTAAAGTCAATAAAAATACAAATGTCTTTAATTGTCCCTTTCCTACGCCCATGTATTTCCAAAATGTTGAAAAGGGATGATGGGTCTTATTTGTACCTTCAAAATGATGTATCACACGACCCTATATGATTCGACATAACGAAAATGTCAAATGTTATGCACTTAAATGTCAAATGTTTATAGGCCATTTTACTGTTTTTCGCCTCCCTACGCCACTGCGTACAGAAATTCCAAAAAGTAATGATGGGGATTTGAGGGCCTCGGCGGTACCTTTAAAATGCGTTATCAAACTTGAGAATCGGATAAAATTTGCTTAACTAAAATTCATAAAAACTTAAAATGGAAGCTTCCAAAAATGGAGCTCTAGCGCCATCTGGTGGCAACCAATCAAAATTCTGATAAAGGCAGTTTGTAGTAGTCAGATAGACATGAGGTATCACATGTCCATATCGGATAATGTTTAACCCTTCAAATTTACGTTGGAAAAAAAAAAAAATTTTGTCCAAAAAACCCTAAAAGTGGAGTAAATTTTGTATCTTGAAATTGCAATAAAATGTTAAATTTATTATTATTTGTTAAAATGTTTTCATTCAAGTGAAATTGAAAACAAAAATAGATTTTCAAAAAGGAAAGGTATTCTAATATAGTTTAAGAAATATATTGGTTTACTTTTTATGAATTTAAAAAAATTATTTAAATCAAAATTTCCATTTCAAAAATAATTTGATGTAATTTTTGGAATTTATTTTAAAGATTCTGTAAATTTTATATTGACACAATGTTTTTAAAACGAATTGGGAACACTTCAACTATTATAAAAGGTCTTTAAAATTATACTTTAAATTAACTACAATTAATTTTTTACACTTTTCTAAATACAGAATATTTCTGTACTACGACATTTTTTACTTATAATAACAAGGAATTTTACTTATATGTTTAATATCTTAAAATAAACTGAAAACATATTTGAAAAGAATTAGATTATATCCTTAAGATGTTTTACTTATTTTATTAACTGTTTAAATGTAATATTTTTTAAAATAAAATTTTGAATTTCTTAAATAAATAGTTCAAAATAAATAGAATTTTAGTTCAAACTAGTTGGCGCTTAGTAATTTCAATAAACCGTGTAAAAGATTGGTCGACAGCGCTTAAATTTAGGAAGATTCTATTTTAAGTTTTATAAAATTTTAAGTCAAGACAATCTTATCCAATTCTCAAGTTTTATACCGCGTTTTAAAGGTACTGACGAGAGCTTTATTAAAGCCAAAAACGGTAAAATGGACACTACAAAATTGACATTTCATTGTCATTATTCCTACAATGTATTTTGTGGCTCCTAAAGCGTTACAATTTTAGAAATCATTTTGTAGACAAAAAACCTAATATACTACTACGGAACGTAGTTCTACGGCACCGCTTTATTTGTATATTCATTGGGGGTTTTTCATAATTGTGTATCTATTTTTATTACTTTTTCTTATTTTTGATGATTTTTATTGGTTTGTGGAAGCTGAAGAAATTTTAAATTTTTCCAAAATCGGTTTCATAAATTGTTAAACTTTTTGTTATTAATTTTTTTATTGTGTTCAATACCAATCAATCAATACAAAACAATACCCATAAAAACCCGTTTCTCAATCTTTGAACATACATTTCCTGATTCCTCTTAAAATTCCCCGTTCAACGAAAAATATTATAAAAAACAAAATAAATACTAAACATTCCTGACCCTACCTTACGTTTATGCTCAAAACGTAACGTAACCCGTTACGTAAGGTCTAGAAAAATAGCCTACGACCTGTGTCTAGGTTCAATGAACATATCCTGCAAATTTGGTAAATCGGATAATATCTATTGGTTTAAGGAACAAACACACAAACCCACAAACATACAAAACTGATTTTTATAATATAGATATTAAAAATATAAAAAGTTTTTCAATTTTAATTTGAACAAATTTATAGAATACAATTTGTGTGTCCTTCAACGATTTTTCATAAAAATATTATGATAAAAGTCTACGAAGACTTTCGTAGGATATAAAAATCGTGTCTGTTTACAAACTCGAAAGCCATGACATAGTCTTTTCGATATAATNTAAAAAGTTTTTCAATTTTAATTTGAACAAATTTATAGAATACAATTTGTGTGTCCTTCAACGATTTTTCATAAAAATATTATGATAAAAGTCTACGAAGACTTTCGTAGGATATAAAAATCGTGTCTGTTTACAAACTCGAAAGCCATGACATAGTCTTTTCGATATAATAAATTCGATATTAAACAGAGGGACGTCTTCACTATTTCTTAAGGTATAAAACTGAGACTATCCTCAGGATGTAATCCCTCAAAACATTTCATGGGTATATTATAACATACTATTTTGTAGTAAGATTTCATATCAATAAATTAATTAAATTTTTCGATAGTTAAATTACTAAATAGTAAATTAGTGAAATATTAAATTTAAAAAAAAAATGATTTTTTACAGTAATAGCTAAGATTACTACTTAATCTCTAAATTCTATATTAAAAATATTATAAAACTATGAACTATGAAAAAGTTTAAATTGTAATTTTTAGCAAAGAATCGAGTCAAGCACCCAGAGAAAAAAGTGCTAAAATTTA
>JXPG01026589.1:0-12808 GCA_001015175.1 Megaselia abdita
TTATATTGCTTTATGTTGATTGAAGTTCTTTAATTTCCTAAATATCCTTCTTCTATTTTTTATATATTATTTTTAAATATATTAAACATTTAATATTTGAATTTATAAAATATATATTAATATTTCCAAATTATTTTAAATATTTGAANATTTGAATGATATTTGTTTTAATATATGTATTTTCGCAGAATTTTTAAGAACAATAAATTTAAAAAGTCCAAAACTGAACAATACTGACACATTTTTTCATTAAGTTAATTACAAATTCAAAGGCTTTAATATATTTTACATAAATATCCAAACTTAAACAAGCGCTAATATAAACACAACAAATATATAGAAAAGAACAGATAAACGTATTTTAACGAAAAGAAATTCAATAGATTTGTGATAAAACTCAATTTCCTCAGATTCATTAGAACGAACTGCAATGAGACAGCGATTAGAGACAACACCAGATTATATTTATATTTTTTTACTTTTGTTTTTATTTGTGACTGTAAGTTTCCTTTGAGATTTTTGGTTTAGTGCAATTTTTTTTTTTTAATTTAGTTATTTTTACTTTTTAATTTTTTTTAATTTTCACTTTTCTATTGTTAATGTTTAGATTTTGTTTGTTTTATAGTTTATTTATTTTGCAATTTTCTGTTTTTTTAAAATAGGAATTTAATTTTTTAAATTTTAACTTAATAATAAGCATATATTATTTATTGTTATTATAACTTTTATCAAAGTATTATTTGTTTGAAGTTTTACTTTTTTTAATTTATGTTATTTGTTTGATTATTATTTTTTTTTTTTTTTAGTTTTCTTCTCTACTTTTTAGTATTTTTTTAAATTACTTTTTATTTTTTTGTTAAAGGTGGTTGGTTTTTGAAGTTTTATAAATATTTTGTCTTTTTTTAGGGAAGGAATCTAGACCACAAATTTTCGGAATTCTTTTAGCATGTCAGTCTTTTTCTGATTTTTATGGATTTTTCAACACACTTTTCAAATTTTTCGGTTTTTAACTAACTTGTGTTGAAATTGTTATAAATTTTATCGAAGTATCATTTGTTTGATTTTTTATTTTTTTTTTAATTTATGTTATTTGTTTGATTATTAATATTTTTTTATATTTTTCTTCATTACTCATTTATTTAATCTCTTATACATTGCTCCCATAAATATTTAAGTTCCTAAGTTCTCGGTAATTATGTACTACGTTCCCATCGCCTTTCTTATAGAGCTATTAAAAATATTTCAACAGAAATTCTTTGAAATTAGGCGGAGCGTCTAAAATGTATTCATAGGTAACTCTGTTCTCACAAGAAGCCTTCTTAAGCTTCAAATTTTCTAAAACTACGGTTAATTCATGTCATATCATTTAATATATTTTGTTCTGCATATTGGAATGGACTTGACATAATTGAAAGGTTTAGTAAATCGTAAAAATAACTTCTAAAATCGTATACTGTTAAATTTAAAAATCGAAAGAAGTATTATTAATGTATTAATCTGAGAACACAAATTGGTTTCATTTTTAGTCTTACTTTGTTCACATATAGTTTTATAATTGCGCTTATATGTGATATATTTCTCAGTGATAGAAGACACTTGATCTGGAGTACAAATTCGGAGTGTTTTAAGACATTTGGCCAATTTATTTTTCATTTTATAACATCAAAAATTATACCAGGATTGTTTGAATTGAATATTTATATTTACATTAGCTGATATTTTTGTTAGTGATACGAGCTCACTCAAACTAAGAACATCATTATATTTATAGAATTAAATTTTGAATGTTTTCCACATTCTTTGTCAAAATGCAATCTAAATCCCCAAAACATCGAAAAAAAACCAAGTAATAAAAATATTATAAAGTCCTTTATTTAAAAGTCTTAGACCGTATAAAAGTTTGATTAAAAAATTACAGTGTTTTCTTTTAAAAATTTCATTGATTTGATATATGTTTTAAGTCTGATCGTGTGAGCATTTTGCTTGTAAAAGTTACTATAAAGGAACCCGATTATCGTTGTACCGCCCCAAAAAGGTCACTTTTCTTTCCCGTTGTTTCAATAAATTGACGATAATGTTAAACAAACAAAACAAAAAAAAATAAGCAAAAAAGAAAATAAAACAAAAATTATATACAAGAAAAAAAATTGTAAATTTATTGTAAGTTGTCTTATAGAAAAAAATTGATAATAATATTTCCATCCTTTTCTCCTTCGACCAAAACACTCTCTCCTGTCACTCTAACAAAACAATAAAATTTTGAAGCAAAAAATTAAAATCATCATTAAAATTAGGAAAAAAATACAATAAAAAATAATAATTTTTAAAATACTTATTCTTTTTCAAATGAAATGCATCGTTTGTTTGTAATAAATAGGAAATAATTAACCATTAAGTAAAACTTAAATAAAAAATATAGAATGTTTAAAAGATTTTCAAAAGTTAAAAAAAAAAAAACAAAATGTCCTGAATCCATAAAAATTGTAAGTCGGAAAATCGAAAAATGAAGAAAAAAAAAAAAATAATAAAATGGCCGAGAAAAAATAATATCTAAATTTTCTCTACTTAGTTTTTTTTGTTTTTTGTGTTTTAAAAAATATATATTTTTATTTTTCTGTACAACAAAAAAATGTTTCTCCGTTTATTAAATTTGTGAAAATAAGGCGGCATTTCACTGTGGATTTCATGCCAAAAATACGCTAAAAAATTAATAACTTTAAAAATTGTTTTGTTTTCTCATATTTTTTTTTCTTTTTTTATAGTTTTTATGTAAAGATTTTTACATATTTTCAAATTGGTCGACACGACGTTTTGTGTTGCCCTTTCTGATCTCTCTGAGTGTCTTATATTTGTCGCGACCTTGACGGACGTTCTCACGATGGATTTTATCGTTGGCAGTTTCTTTCGTATCATCACGGGATTGTGCCAAATCTTGTTTCAAGGCCTGGAAGGAGATTAAACGGGTTTAGAATTATTTGTTTCTCTCAAACTTCAAAATAAGTCCACAAAGGAATAAGTTAAAAAAAACCTACCTTAAGTTGATCTTGAAGCCTTTCATTGCGCTCAGCTAAAGTACGTCTCTCCTCAATTGGATCCTTGATGTCAGCGTCAATGTACAAATCACGTGACACATCACCGTTGTTATCACCATTTGTCAACTCATCCTCATTTTGGTCATCGTCTTCAGCAAGATGATGATGTGTTGGTGTAGTTGAAGCTGCCAAAAGAGCAGCAGCGGCTTCGGCCTAGAAAAAAAGACACCGATAAAATCAACAATTTCAAAAAACTTCACAAGACAAACCTGCTTGACTCTAGCTTCCTCGACTTCGTTTTGTAAACGCCTGGTTTCTTCATCTTTGGCGTTGACTTCGTCTTGGATTCTTTGAACTTCAGCTTGTTTGACTGCGATTTCTTCTTCCAATTTGGCCTTTTCGGCGGCTTCCATTGTCTTGGTCTCCTCCAAGCGATTCAACATAACGGTAAGCTCCTTCTGTTTCTGCTCTAATTCATCCTTAGCTGCTTGCAATTGACGAAGTTGTTCCTCCAAGCGACGGATCATTTCTTGGGCTTCCAAAAGATCCTTTTGTGACCTCTCCATCTCTTCTTGCATGTGCTTCAAGCGATCTTCATATTCTTGCTGCTTCTTCTCGGCTCTTTCACGAGCAGCCAAAGCGAGTTGGAGTTTTTCTCTGAAAGGTTTTCAATGTTTTTTTTAGTTTTTGTTTAATTTTTTTTTGTGGTTTATTTAAATTTAAAAATGATGAGAGCAATAAAAATGTTTTAAAGTTTTAGAAAAAACTTCGATAATTAAAAAAAATTAAAATAAATAATCAGTTTTTTGAAAAAAATGTACAATACTTTTTTTTTAAGTTTTTAAACAGAAATTTGAAAAATGCTTTTAAATTTAGAGACGCTCAAAAAATTGTAAAAAAAATTAAACATTTTTTACAATTTTAAAAAAATAAAAAATTAATAAAAAAAAAAAAGTAAAAAAGTTATTTAAAAAAAATTAGAATATTATAATCTTGTTTGAAATTTAAAACAGTCTTAATTGAATACTCTGATTTCAAAATTATGTGATTTTAAAAAACTTGAAGAGGCTTTAAATATAAAATTAGTTTGGAAGTAAATTTTTTAAAATTCTAAACTAAAATGTTAAATAATGAAATCTGTTTTTAAAAGCTTTAAAATAAAATATTTTACAAATCAACATTTTAAGTTTTTGTTACGATTTATGAAAAATTTAGAATTAAAACTAAAAATGTGAGTAAAAAAAATTGTTTTTATTTAAAAATAGGATTTTGAACAGTCTTAAAGACCATGATTAAGATTTTTTAAATCCTTAAAAAGGATTTAAATACTAATTGTTTTGAAAGTTAGATTGTTTCTTAAATTTTAAACTAGAATGTTAATTAATGAAAATTTAAAGCTTCAAAATAAAATATTTAAAAAATCAACTTTTTAATTTTGAAAGATAAGTTTTTGTTACTGTTTATCAAAAAATTAGAATTTAAACAAAAAGTGTTAGTAACAAAATCTACTTAAGATTTAGTTTGAAATTTAAAAATAGGATTAAAAACTCTGATTTCAAGTTTATGGTATTAAAAAATTTGAAACTGAAAGAGGTTTTAAATACAGATTTTGTTAAGCTTGATTTTTTTAAATTCTAAATTAGAATGTAAAATAATTTTTTTTATTGTTTAAAGCTTCAAAGTAAAATTAATTAAAGACTCTGATTTCAAAATTATTTGATTTTAAAAAACTTTTAAATTTTAAGGAAGTTATTTCATAATTATGTAATTCTAAAACAATTTAAAAATGGTTTAAATACAAAGTTTATAGGGAAGTTGGATGTTGTTTTAAATTCTAAACATAAACTTGAATTTAGTTCAAATATTTATATTTTAGAAGTAAATTTTTAAAGTTAAGGTTAATAAATAAATAAAAACAATTAATGTTAACTTCTAAAACATTCAAACAGACATACATCATACATTTAAAAAAATAGAAACAAATATAAAACAAAACTTTTTGTTTAAAATTCCCAATCATTTTAAGGATTTTTTTTTAATTCCAAAGAACCGAACCTATTTTTAAAAAATGTTTATTACTTAGAACAATTTTGAAATTGTCAAGTGCGAGTAAGACTTTGTTTAATTAAAAAAAATATATGTCAAAATTGATATTATTTTCAAACATTATGGTTTAAATTCACAATTATTTTAAGTAATTTTTTTTAAATTCCACAAAACAAAACATATTTTATCATTTTGACTTTATATATTTAAAATTTGTTTAATTTTTTTTAAATCTCTGTAAAAATTGATGTTATTTTGAAACTTTAATTTCAAATAACAGAACATTTTTTATAACATTTTATTTTAACAATTAAAAATATATAAAGTCTGAGAAATGGAATCTTGGAAAAAAAAAAATAAAATTGAAACGCTTAATTCGCTTAAAATTGAAATATTTTTGAATGTATTTACAATATTTATATTTTAAGAAGATTTTTAAAGTTAAAGTTAAAAAATAATTAAAATTTGAATTGAAAAAATTGGCAGACATAACAAAAATAGAAACAAATATAAAACAAAACTTTTTGTTTAAGATTCACAATTATTTTAAGGAATTGGTTCCACAAAACAGACACTTTGTTAGCCCGAAGGAATTTTGAATTTTTTAAGCGCGAGTCCGACTTTACATATTCAAAAATTTGTTTGTTTAAAATAAAATCTTTCCAAAAATGTATTTCTTTTTTAATTTAACAAAACAGAACATTTTTTATTAAATTTTATTTTAACAATTTAAAAAAAAAATTAAAGTTAAAAAACGGAACTTTTTCAAATTGGAACGTAATGGAATCTTCAAAATGTTGAAATTAATGTGTTTATTGAAAATCTAAACACTATGAATTTAGTTAAAATATGAACATTTTAAAAGTAGATTTTTAAAATAAAAAAACAAATGAAAATTCAAAAAAATAATAATAAAATAAAATTTTAACACCTATAACCTTCAAAAACCAACAGACGGACAGACATACAAAAAGAAATATAATATAAAATACCAAAAACACAAACCTCTCTTGTTGCTTGGCGTTCTTTTCCTCCTTGGCTTGTGCCTTCATTTGTTGCACATCGATGGTGTCGGGTTTGCGTCTACGCATGTACAACTCGTGGTTGCCCATGCACAAAGCCAGAATCCTCTTGTTGATGCGTACGCGTGGGGCGAAGAATACAAAGTCGGGTGCCTTTTTGTCAATTGGTTTGATGATGAATTTCTTGTCAGAGAATGATATGTTTCGGATTTCTGACCAGGGGAAGCCAATTTTTGGGGTGAGTTTGTCATCTTTCTCATAAATATTCAAACCTAGAGCGTCAACGCCCAACCACAATTCTGTGTTCTTCTTATTTCTAATTTCGAAATAGTTAACACCGTACATTTCTAAGTCTTGGGCAATCTTCAAATACTCCATCATGGCATCTTCTCTAAGCATACCGCGGTGTTCTTGCCACCACGTCATTATCGACTGTTCCCACTCGTCTTTCGACATTTTGTGTTGATCAATGACACGTTGTGGGAGGAGACGATCATTCGCCAAGAATCCAGCGTTGTGGGTGCTCTTGTTGTAATCACCGTGACGGGCTTGGACTGCATACGATGCTAACAATACTGATGTTTCTGGGGGACAATATATCTCGTCCGACAAAATGGCATTCTTGACTTGCAAGTAGAACAAGCGAAGGGTGATATCTTGGATCAATTCCTCGGCGACATCTTCTGGGTAGAACTTGGCGCGGAAACGGAATTGCAGAGGATTCTCTTTTTTCACATCTTGGTTCATGACCTGGGGAGGAGATTTCATTAGATTTTTGAACGGTTTACTTCTGGGATTCTTTTAAACTATATATATAACAAATACATTGTATATGAATGACAACAATTATTACCCAAACAGAGAATGGCATTGATCCTGACTAGGAAAGCGTGTCAAATAAGAATGTTATTGATTAGTTTATGAAAAAGACAGTTAATTCATGGAATTAGTACCATATCTTCAGCTTCGGCGTCCTCTTCGTCTTCGCCACATGCATTTTCATAGTTTTCAGGGGAAGTCTTTTTATCGACGTATTTTTTCACTTTTTTCAAATATTTCATGGTCTTAACCGCTGTGCTTTCGTGCTTCAAAGAAAGAGGAGTATCTTTGATTGGAATAGCGTTGCTAAAGTTCACGTGATTTAAAATAGCAATAAAAACAGGGGTTTTAAACTTAAAATGGAACGTTTGTTTTATTTATTTTATTGGTTTTGCTGCAAGGCCACTATGAGGAAATTGGAGGTAAACACGGAAGGAGTTGTTGTTTATATTTTATTTGTTGTTGGTTGGAGGGGAATTTTAGTTTAAAGGGCTATAAGAATTTGTAGAATAATTAATTAGATGTTTTTAAGAAATTATATGTAGAGTCCTTGAGAAGTTTTGCTTCAATTTATTTTTTTAAATGCATATTATTAAAATACATAACAAATTTAAAGTTCTCTTAATGGTGTTTAATTTTTTGTAGATTAATTAATGTTTAATATTATAAAATTTAGGCATAACATAAATTAAAATTAATATTCATAGAGTTGTATAAAAAAAGTGAGATTTTTATAAAATATGAAAAGTCAATTATAAAACTATATAAAATTGTTTGAAAACTAGGTTTTTTCTAAGTTTTCCGGGTTTTTTTAATATTTTATTTATATATTTGTTTAATTTTAAGAAATCTTATCAAAATTTAAATTATTTTGAAGCTTTTTGTTTAAAATTTACAATTACTTTAAGGGATATTTTTTTAAATTATATTTATAAACATTTTTTTGTACCCAAAACCGTTTTGAATTTTTTGTCGAATAAAAACAAAATCTTTGTCAAAATTTATATTATTTTCAAAGTGTTGGTTTTAAATTAATAATTATTTTAAGGTATTTTTTTTAAATTTAACAAATCTTTGTCAAAATTGATATTATTTTCAAACTCTTTTTTTTAATTTACAAAACAGAATATTTTTTATCTTAATTTAAAATGTTTGTTTTCAATTCACAATTTAAGTTTTTTTTTTTTAATTCCACAAAAGACACACTTTTTTAAGTAAGTTTTGTTTTTACCCAAAATAATTTTTAAGTGCGAGTAAGATTTTAAATAATTACATGTTGTTTAATTTAAAAATAAATCTTTACAAAAATGATATCGTTTTCAAATTTTTTGTTTCACTTCACAATTAAATTTAATTATTTTATTAAATTCACTTATTATTAAAAATATACGAAATAGAAAAGTAGTACAACTTTTAAAATTAGATAAGTTTTAAAAAATTATAAAAATGTTTTTTCTTTATCAACAAATCCGAACAACTTAAAAGATTAATGTCAGTGTTAAAAATTTAAAAAAACTTCGAATTTATTTATAAATTTTATTTTTAAATTTACTTTCTTTAAATAAAACCTTTAATTTGTATGATTTTAAAAATATATAAACTTTTTAATAAAATTTCCAAAATTTTAAATTTAACTGAAGTTTTGTAATTCAAGATCTTAAAGTATTTTACTTATTTTTTTAAATTATTTTTTAAATTTTAGAAATATGTAAATTATTAATTCTGAAAATGTTACTATAATAAAGAGATTGATTTTAATCTTAAATCCATCATTAATCCATAACTTGTCTTTCTATTTAAAAATAAAAAATTATATAAAGCTTTAAATTAGTTTAAAATTTTAGTTATTACCATTAAATTTTTTTACCATTTTTCAACAAAGTTCTATTAAAACCTTCATAATATATATTTTTTTAAAAGTTGTTTGTTTAATATAAATTGTGTCTTTGATTTAGCTTGAAATGTTTCTCAACTCAATTTCAAAAATGTTGTTAATTTTTTTAAACAAATTTGTAAGATTTATTTAATTTTAATTGATTTAGATTCCCCGATTTTTTGTTGTATTTTAATTTTCTGTACTAGTTTTAGAATTTATTAAAGAAATCCACATGAAAAATAGATTTTAAAAAAATAAGCATGCATTGTTGCTTTTCACTCGAATTTTGTACTCCCAAAGGAGAAAGGTCATACTAAGATCCTGTTACTGTCTGTTCAAGGATGCCAAAATGACTCTTGTAATATTTTTTTAAAATTGGAATCTTCAATAAAACACCAACAATATGTGACAGTTTCAATAATAACATTCCAATACTTAAAATGTCTAAGAAATAAATCCACCCTCGTTTCCAACAACAACCTAAAGTTCACCAAATGAAAATTGCATGTGTAGCGATACGATAAAGCTTCAGCAGCATATGGTCTAATTACAGGGGATTAAAAAACGAGCAAAAGGAACAAAATAGAAGAAAAAAGAAGCAAGAAAACTAAAAACAAAAAAACATTTGCGCTTACCTTTTTGTACAACTTGATCCATGTCGAGTCCCCACGTGAATCAGTGTATTGAAGACCGAAGAACCACACCTCCCGTAGTCCAATTGTTTTGACGACCTGATCGAACAACTGTTTGCCGGTGGTTGTTTGCTGGATAGCAAACTCCAACTCAGCATCCATGGTAACAACGCGAACATTAAGCTGGAAAATAAAAAAAAAATATTAATTAAATTAAGAACCACTTCTAATTAAATTAAAACAGGAAATTACAGGTTTTCTACTCCGGAATGTGAAGGACATACGGGACAGAACTAGCGAATACATATACATTTTTCCGAACTTTGGAGGACTAACCGTCACCGTCGTCCTTTTCAGACTAGCATTATTCAAAGGAAGTAAATTCTCCGTCGAGACGACCATATTTTGAACAACTTGTTACGCGGAAAGACTTTGATAGACTGTTGGTATGAAATATGTAGTAAGTAATAATTGTTCTTCTTCTAACCAAACAACCACCAACTTTAAAGTGGTTTTTAAGCGCTTGTGCAGCTTTATAATGCGAACGTTGACACAATGACTCATATTAACTACGGTGTTGAGATTTCTTGTAGTGAATTTAAATACCTCCGTTAAAACGTTGTGCACTTTGAGATTTTTTGTTTTAATTTGGGAAATATTTGAGGGGTTTTAAAAAAATTAAATATATTTAAAAACAAAAGAAAACACAACAAATTTTTGAAAGATTTTGAATAAACTTTAACGTTTCTCTTTTTCTGTTTGAGAAAAGTCTGGTTTTAGCCATTTAAAACTTTTTTTTAGTTGGAATTATATTTGAGAATATTAAACTATTAAGATTGAATAGTAGTTTAACCGACTCAAGTAGAAGAGCAGAATTCAGGGTTCTTACAAGAAATGCAGAGAGTAAAAAATTGTTATTGTTTGAATTAAGAAGAAAAAAAAAAAACAAAAAAATGTTTTAATTTAAAAAAATCTTTGTCAAAATTGATATTATTTTTAAGCTTTTTATTTCTTAAATTCACAATAATTTAAAAAGATTTGTTTAATTCCACAAATTAGAACATTTTTGATCTATTTTTTTTGTTAATCAAAGCAATTTTGAAATTTTTAAGTGCGAATAAAAGTCTTTGTCAAAATTGATATTAGGCTTAAACTTTTTGTTTGAAATTCACAATTATTTTAAGGTATTTTTTTGAATTCCACAAAACAGAACACTTTTTATTAAATTATTTTTTACCCAAAGCAATTTGGAAATTTTTAATTTAATTAAAAAAAAATTATTTTATTAATTATTTAAAAATTAATATTATTCTTAAACTTTTAAAACAAAACATTTTAAATATACATTTTAATTCTTTTCACCCAAAGCAATTTTGAAATTTTAAGTTCGAGTAAGTACAAAGTGCGAGTAAGTAAGACTTTATTTTAATTAATTTAAAACAATAATATTAATATTTTATTATACAATAATATTAGTGTCAAGAAGAACTACATTTTAAAGGCTGTGTTTTTTTTAATTTTTAAAAATATTAGTAATAATAAGTTCTTGGCTTTTAAAAAATTGCTCTTTAATAAAATTGCACTTAAATTAGAAAATTCGTAAACAATATAGATTTTATACTAAGATAATCTATAATCAAAAATAAAATAAAACGTTCCTTTTATTTTAAATATTTCTAAACAATTTTTATAATATTTCTAAACAATTTTTTTTTTATTGTAATCTTCCTAACATTATTTATAAAATTTAAAAATATATAATCACAAAAGAAATTTAAAATTTGTAAATTTTTGTTTTTCAAATTGGACGTGCAATATTAAAAATTAAATTTTTTAATACTCAAAATACTTTTCATTCAAAATTTAAAAAATATATAAGTACAAATAAAAATCATTTAAATAATTTGTAAAGGAAATAATTAAATAATATCAAAAATTCTACAACCAAAACTAAATTTTCCTTTTGGAAAATATAAAAAAAAAAAAAACTAGTAAAAGAAACATTTTATTTTGAAAATTAAATATAATGTTTCTAAATATTTATATCAAAAAGTTCTATAACAAAATTTTATTACAATTTCTATTTATTAAATATTTTAAACTCAACTTTTCTCGAGTTTTTCGAGTTTTTCTCATTTTCAGGTTCAATGTCATCGGATGTTATGAAAAGCGGGATCATCTCATTTGTTGGTAATATTTCTTTACAAATCAAATTCCTTTGATGAAATAATTTTACTAAGGAATTTTCAGAAATAACGTGATACACAAAAATATATATTTCAGCAATATTTTAAATAGATTTTAAAATCCTAGCTTTTAAACTATTTCTAAATAATCATAATATCAAAATCCTAATCTGGGACATTTTTTAAAATGTTATTTTCAAAACATTTTTAACAGAATTTTAATTTAAACAATATTTTCTTTTTGAATATTAATTTCAAAACTATATTACTATTTTTTTCGGGTATTTAGTTTTTGTTTTATACTTTGCATTATTTTTTTAAAATTAAACAGTTTTTTTTCGATTTTCTTCAGTATTATTTTTAATTAAACTTATTCAACATCTTAAAAAATCTGTATCAAGAAAAAAGCTTTAACAAATTTAAAAATTATTTGTTTTATTCGTTAATTTGTTATTATAAAGCAATATTATTAGAAAATAGTATATATTTAATTAAATGTCATCATTACAAAAAATGTGTATTTTTTTTAAAGAAACTATATATAAAAAAACATTTAAGATTACTTTTTGTATTAATTTTTGTAGAGTTAAAATAGGTTTATATTGTTCTTATCCTGACTTTTCAAGATATAGATATTTCGGAGTTCAAATATTTTAAGGATTAAATTTGCTTAAACAAATTTCAGAAATTTTTATAAAAATGTTAATGAATCATTTAAATTGTTGCTGTTGTCAAAGTAAAACGTCTTAAACAAAATAATCTAATTTTTTATAAAAAAAGAATTCTTATTATTATATAATTAAATGTCATCATTTTGTTTGATATTTTATTTTCAAAGTACAAGATTTTGATTCAGAATTGTGAGAATGTTTTAGATTTCGTAAATACTTAAATACAACATTTTAATGCAACTTGTTGTATATTTTGCTTTATTTTTTATTTTACGATTTTAATTTTGGGGGTTTAATGAAATAAATTCTGAATAATTCTAATTCTAATTCGAAGTCTTCTTAGCCCAAGTAGGAGTTTCGAAACATTTAGAATGTTTACCTACTCAAATCTTGATCTTCCAAATTTACCAACTATAGCGAATTTTTAAATATATTCAAAACCTTTCAAAATCATCTCCAAAACCACATACAAAAAAAAAAAAAAAAAGAAGATAAACCACGCGAGACATTTCCAAAGGGCAAAG
>JXPG01026612.1:6578-16933 GCA_001015175.1 Megaselia abdita
AAAAAAAAAAAAAAACAGAAGATTGTAAATGTTGTAATGATTTTTAGGATTTGGTGATCTTGTTAAGATTTTTTATTATTTTTTGGGAATTTTGTTTTGATTTTGGATGATTTTGTAAGAAATATTTTGTAAATACATTAATATGTTAAAAACAAAAATGTGATTCGCTTTTATTTAAGTATTCCATAAAATTCAAATAATTAATCCTGAAAAATTACGCTCAAACTCAAAATAAAATATTCCTAAAAATATGGACAAGCCTCCAGATTTTACGTTAGAACTAAGAATTAAATTTGTTTGACAAATGAGACCTTCGTACTTAACATTGCAGGATATTACCCCCATATAGTTACAAAAAAAAAAATGCCAGTCCAACAAATTAACAAACTATTCAACGTCCTTTCAGTGAATATAAAATTCCTTCTTAGAAGTTGAAACAAACATTATGTTCTGTGAATATTCTGTACATATAAGTAAAAGAGTACATCTTTGTTTCAGCCTTCACCAGCTATGCCACGAGAAAAGTACTTGAACAGAACAGTATTTTAAGTGGATGCGAGAGAAGAATGAACAAAAAAAACCACCGGAAGGAACTCATACTTATGTCGTGTTGTTCTTCCTTTCTCTTTTATATTCGTGACTAAACAACCGGCCGGAAGATAATCATATTATTTCCAACAAATGCATTCATCAATTGTTGTTCGTATAATATAAAATGACGACAGTAGCGGATATGAGCGAGCGCAAAAAAAGAAAGGAGAGAGAATGAATATAATATGGAAAACGTGGTTTGACGTTAATTTTTTCTACTTCTTCTTTTTTTTTTGTCTTTTCATCAGATATGATAGATATATTCTATGTGCACTTTGAGAAATTTTGGGCTCTTTTGTATTAATTAATGAGAAGAAATATCAATTTAAACCATACATGTAATAAAAAATAAAAGAAAATATAAAAAAAATGTCAGGATTTAAACCCAAGATCGTCAAACACACAGCTACAACAATCGGATACATAAAATGATGTACCCATTATAATTGTAATAAAATTAGGAAAATGCTAATTCACACAGGAAGCCAAGAAGTGTAGCAGTGATATTTAGGAATGTTTAATTCTGAAAATGGACGTAGTGGTTGTTTTAACATAAGAACTATGCCAGGGTTCAAATCTCGCTAATCTTAAGTATTTTTCGAACAATGGTAATGACAGTTTAGATACTGCCCAACCACATTCGCTTCTGAGAAGCTGCTTTTCTACATCAGTGTTTAAACTAACAAAAAACTAAATTATCCCTTCCTAAAAATCAGTAAGGGGTACCCCTTTGCATTTTAAAACAAAATTATGTGGAAAAAAAATGTTCGTTTTTGATGAAAATTTCGGAATTAAACCAACCAAACCAAAGACTTCCTAGAACAAATGTTTCATTAAAAGTCAATTTGAAGAAGTTGATTTTTGGGCACTGGGTACCCCTTCGGATTTTTTACAAAAAATACGTGGACAAAAATGTTGCCTTTTTTGATGAAAATTTCTTAATTAAACCAATTAAAAAACTTCCTAAAAGAAAAGTTTCGGTAAAAATTCAATTGAAGAAGTTGATTTTTGCATTTTTTACAAAAAATAGGTGGAAAAAAAGGTTTTCTTTTTTGATGAAAATTTCCTAATTAAACCAAATAAAAGACTTTCTAGAAGAAAAGTTTAATTAAAAACGGCAATTTCAAGAAGTTGATTTGTTAGCATTAAAAATTCTTTGCATAAGAGGAAGACCAATATGGGTATTGTTGGAAATATTTTGAGGAGTCTGGAAAAATTCTTCTTTCAAGACGCCAGGAACTATTAGCAAACTTATAGATTCAAAACGAACAATAAATACCATACAAAAATTAAATCAAAAATTTATAAATAATTAAAAAAACTAAAACTTAAAAAAGCAATAAGAAAAATAACATATTTTGCGAATTTCAAAATTCCTTCAGCTTCAGTAAAGCAATGAACACCATACAAAAAGCAAATACAAAATTATGCTCCAGATTTTTCATTTTCAAATATTCATTTAATCACTTAAAGAAAAAAAATGTAGAATTTAATAAAATTTAAAACGAAAAATACAAAACAAAATCTATAGTTTCAAAGATTTTAACACAATACATTGGCTTTTCAGACGAGTGAGCTACAGAAACAAACTCTGCCTTAATTAATAACGAAGATGAGAAACTTCTTAATAACTTAAAATTACAATAAACAAAAGTTCCAAGTTAATGTTTTTTTAGTTTTAATTTTTTATTTGTTTAATTTTAAAACTATTGTACTAAAATTTTAAAATTAAAGTTTTAGAATATAAAATTGTGTATTGTTAAAGTTTTAGAATTAAAAATTATGTATACTAAAACTAAAATTCTAGAAAGCCAAATATGAAAAATAAAACTTTTAAAGTGATTTTTCGAGTGATTTAACATTTTTGAATTGCTTATTTTATTTTGAAAAAATATTAATAAAAAAAAAATGATTTAATTTTCACATTTTTTAAATTTAAGACTTTTAGATTTATATTTTCAGATTTGTTTTATACTTTTTAAAGTTTATGGTTTTAAACATTTTGATTATGATAAATAATATTTGAATTAAACTTTTGTTTTATTTTTGAAATCAATACGTATTTTTTATTTGAAAATTTATTGAATCCATGTTTAATATTGAAAAGAAAAAAAGGCAAAATTATAACGAAAAATTATTTTTCTTTTATTATTTAAATTTTAAGTTTATTAAACACGAAAAACACCAAAAATGTATGAGTTATCTTTAACTTTTTTAAATATTTAATTTCATACTTTTATTATAATTTAATATTTTTATAAAACATATCTCTATATAGATGGATAGTGATAGTCCATATATGTTAGTTTGAATACCAATTTTGTTATAAATTTACACTTAAAAAATGTGCATTACATTTTTTGTTTTAAAAAGTACATAAAATGCGCTTTTTTTATGTAATATAAAAGCATTTCTATTCTGTAACAATTCTAATAAAAACTCTTTTTGTTTTAGTTGCCCCTTTCTGTTTGAAGCCCTCATCATTACCTTTTAGCTTCCAGAATTTAAGCGCTAGCGCCACCTTATGTCGACAAATCGAAATTCTTTAAGGTTTAAAGGTATTAAACCCTAACAATACTTTAAAAAAACTGTTAACTGAAACTTTGTCTGCAAACTTTTCTTTAATATTTCTTCCAACTGCAAGGTTGTGAGTTCGAAACGCTACAATCGATTGTATTTCTTTTTCTCTTCATTTCTAAAACCGTCGAGATTTAAACTGAAAAAACTGAAACTCATAATAAATTTTGTTTTAATTTTGTGGGTATGATTTTTAAATATCAAACCATAAACAAATAATAAATAGGAATCCTTTCGTAGTCTGATATTTTCCACTGAAACAAAACACCACAAATTTCCAACAGTGCAATGATTCCCCTCAGTGTATTAAAATGCTTGCAAAAGGTAAGTAAAAAAAGAAGTAATTCTTGAATTGGCATCTGTATTCGATGTATGCTAAACTATATAATCGTTTAATTACCGGAACTGGATATTTACATTCACTAACTACAATGCTTGTTGTGCCAAAGAAGAATTGTGCTCATGTAAACACATAAAAGAATAAGATTAATTTTTGTTGTGAATGTGGAGCAGATGTGAAATAACATCACAGTTCAGACTCAGAAATAAGGCTGGTATGGCAAGCAGGCATCTCTTCGACGTCGTCGACGACAACAACAACAAAGTCGTCGTGTTTTTTACTCTTTGATAATACTTTTTGGTTCTACTTAGTCTTCTTGAACGGCTACGACTGAGGACTACTTATACCATTCATTAAAACGAATGGGAAAAATTATCAAGTTTTTAAGGGATTTTTTTTTGTACAACAACAAAGAAGCAATGGAAGGTAATTATCAGGGTCGTTTTGATTTCATTGGGCATATGGCTTTAAAGGGTTGCATGCAACGGAAGAACTTATGTGATCTTAAGGCTTTCGCGGTAAAAATGATTTCCTGGGAACTTTTTTAAACAGATTTTCGAGTCAAATTGGGTTAACAAGGATGGGATTTCTTTTAAAGAGATTGAGAATTGGAATTTGGTTGGTTTTTATTGAGATTACATATTTCAATTGAATGTCTGTGTCTGACTTGACAGGTTCAAATCCCGACATTATTTTAAAAATTGGTCACTTAAAATATGTGAAATTATCTAGCTCAATTTACTTAAACGTTAACAAATATTCAAAAACTATACATTAAGTGTATACATTTTCGTATGAGTCTATTCAAATTTAAAGTACATTTATAGACATTTCTCAAAGAAGGTATTAGTTATTAGAAAAATATAGATTCATAAACTTATATGTTGAAATATTTTTTTAAACAAACTGTTTTTCTTAAACAAAATACAAAAGAAAATACAAAAAAATATATGTAAAAATATGAAAAATACTATTTCTATAGAAATTTACCCAAAGAATAATATTGGAATAGGAGAAATGTGTACATAAATAAGTAAAATACTTACATTTGTTGGGAAATTTGAAAAATTATCACAACACCTACGAAATCTGGAAAAATTCCTACGATTCGTAAGAAGATAAATATTTTGGAGAAACTCCCACATTTCAATTGATGTGGGTAAATTACTTACAAATGTATGAAAAATTCTTAGGTGTTATTTTTACCCACGAAATGAGAACAAATGCATACGCTTTGTAATAAGAAAAATATTTGAGAGAGACTCCTACACTTCAATTGATTTAAGTAAATTACTTACAAATGTGGGAAAAACACACATCACAAAAATCAATTTATACTATATTAAGACAATTTATTTTAAGATTATTATTTTATTGTCTTAATTTCAGTTTGTTCTGAAAAACTAAATTGCTAATTCATCAACTTTCTAAATTTATTGGTATTGAAGTTTTACTTACTCATTTAAGAGTTTTAGTTTCTGATGTCTTCCCTACAGGTTTTTTTAATTTGTAAGTTTCCTATTTTTGTATAGGACTACTCAAAATTATAAAGAAATAACTGAAGTAGGAATTTTATAATAAGTTATCAGCACATGGTGCGAATAGTTTTTGGCCTACTACGATTTTTTAACTTATAGTGTATTTTGGAAGGTTTTCTATGACCTGAAAATAAATTCTGGCTCAGGACTGTTTGGGGACAAATGTATTTATGCAGAATTGTGCTTTGGAGTACAGAGAACACGAGAAAAATAGTCGAAATAGGCCTACTTGACGCTTTTAAAGAATTTGTTGGTAAATGTGATTTTGGAGTGTTTTCTATGACCTGGAGGAGTATAGAGAGCACGAGAAAAATCCGTACTCTTTTCGGCCTGCTAGACATTTTTTATGAATTTGTTGATGATGTTTTCGGATCTATCTGTGATCTACCTTTTTTAGTTTACGGAATCGGGGGTATTTTGAGGAAAATGTAATGATGCAGAATTGTTCTAGTTAGTTCATAGAACTTATGTAAATTTTGTCCGCGATTATGCGAGTTGTTTTTGGCCTACTACGATTTGTTGTACTTTTGCCTGGAAATAAGTTCTGTATTTTGGGGAAAATGTAATGATGTGAAAATGTAGATGGTCTTGCGTATGTCTTGAGAGTGGCAAATTTACTGTCAAATGTTTAGTTTAGGTAAAATGTTTATGAAACTCCTACATCTTTTTCTCCGTGTAATGTACTAATTATTATAAAAAGTTTGTTCACTTTTTAAGTTAATATTGAAAATTTAAGGCACATAATTCGAAACATACATACATTTGAAAATTAAAAAAATATTTTCTTTATGTGTATTTCATTCTTTAAAATATGTAACCTCAAGGAATATGTAATATATACACATTCAAAAAAATTGTATAGACTACACAGGTATTTTCCGATTTTTACCAAATTTGCAAGACATTGAACAGGCGTAGACAATTTTTCGTGACGTTACGTAACGGTTTACGTTAAGCTTTGAGCATAAACGTAAGGCGTATATTAAATATGGGTATCGCTGGACGGGGAATCTTGAGAGGAGTCAGAAAATATATGTGGAATCGATTTATTGGATATCCAAGATTACAAAAACGTTTACTTCAGCTTCAAGAAAAAAAACAAAAAAATACCCTCAATATTAAAAAATAACATAAGAATTAATTAATAAATAATAATAAAAAAACAGAAGTATAAACTTGTAATTCCCATCAAAACAAAAAGAAATAAATAAATATAACAAAATTTTTAAGTAATAATTACATAAAAACAAAAACAATCAATAACATCCAGAAATAGATAATGTTAATATTAAAATTATTTTATCAAAACAATAAAACCATCAAGAAAAAATAAAACAAAAAGAAATAAATAAAATAATATTTTACAATAATTACAAAAAAAAAAAAACAAAAAAACAAAAACAGCAAAGTCTAAACAACAAATACATTCAAGAATTTAAAAAAAATAAAATTAAACAACATAAATAAATATTTAACAATAAATAACAAAAAAATAAATTAAAATAACAATACAAAATCAAGAAACAATAATGCAAATATGAACAAATATTATTTAACAATTATTATTCAATAATTAAAAAAAAAAAAACAAATAAATAATGAAAAATTAAAAAAAAAAAATATTATTAAAAAAAAATCAACTTTACCCAAACTACTATAAAACAATATACAAATCTCATCAGGTTAAAAATAAGCCTCTTAAATAATTTAAATAACTTTGTAGATTTATACAAATTTCAAACATATTAAAAATCTTTTTCAAATATTAATCAACTATTGCTTAAAAAATATGATAAACATTTTTGTAAATAATACTTTAAAAATATACTCGAAAATACTTCAGAAATTCTTCTACTTCAGATATATAGGTAAAAATATTTTATGATTTAATCTCGAATTAAATAATCTTATCATTTTTGAAGAAATCAAAATTAATTTTCTTTACCAATACCCAATACCCCCGGAATAATAATAAAGTAATTGAAATGTTACTGAATTTTTTTTGGTTTGTAATAAAAGATATTAAATTATTATTTTTTTTTTGATGTTTTGATTATTCTTAATATTTTGAAAAAATGTACTTTTTTTCTGAAAATTTTATTATATATTATTTAGAAAAAGAGCAATAAAAAGCCTTTATGAGTCCTATGAAGCCTTTATATTTAAAGAAATGTTATAATAAAAAATTATAATTATTTAAAAAAATTAAAAAAGAAATAAAAAACATTCAGTTTTAAAATTTACTATTACTATTATTTTGTTGTAAAATTTTCTATAAATAGAAAAATTTACTATAAAAAGGATAGCGAACATTATTACTAAGTAGTTAAAGTTTTAGTAAAGAATTCAGCTTAATAATATTTTATATTAATAGTAAAAATTACTGATAAATTAAATAAAACATTTATTTTTATTTGTTTAATATGATTACTAGTGAAATTTACAATTTTCTAGTAAGTAGTAAGAATTACTAAAATGTTGCTATTTAATTTATTTGATTACTGAAGCAGTAGATTTTTAGTAAAATTTGTTTATTATTTTTTCTGTGAAGTTTTAAATGTTAGAACTATTTTTTTTTTTTTTGTGTTAGCACTGTTTTTAATAATTGAATTCTTAGAACATATACAATTTTGAGGTTTTTTATTCTTAAAATTTGTTGCTAAATATTTTCTTATACCTTTTTTGCATTTTTTTAACACTATTTTTTCGGGAATAAAAATTAATATTAAGTTATACAAATATTTTTTACTATTTTATTAAAAACATTTTTATAAGTTATTTTTTTACAGAATAATTGTAATAAGAATTGCAAATTTTATTTTAAAAAGTAATATTTTCGAAATGAATGAAGGAATGGAATTCAATGAATGTTAAGTTTTTGATTTGACTTCTGATTTCTGAGTTCCTTCAGTTGATCAAAATTAATTATTTAAAAAGTTAATAATGAAAACTTAACACATAATCATAATACTATCAAAATTTAAATGACTTTAATATTGAACAGAGACGTTCAGTCAGAAATATTTAATAAAATGTGTGTATTTTCGATTTACGCAATTAGGTATATTCTCAAAAATTCCTTAAAAATACCAATAAAATTATAAACTCCATTAAAATAGAGGCCCGAAGCAAAAACAAAACAAGAGAATATTTGTTTCCAAAATTCCTAAACATCTTATATTCTCATCCCACTTAAATTGATAAATCATCAGAATAAATAAGTTATTCTCGAAAGCAAAACCGAAGTGAAGCGCTTCTTTTATGTAAAAATCTTCGATTAAAAAATAAACAAAAACTTTAAATGATGATCACGTATCTTTGCAAATAATAACAAAACCCCATCCATAAATCATTCAAAATCGAAATTACGTCTCTGAATCTGAATGTATTCCTCATTCATTCTACACGCCTCATCAATTTATTGCTGATACTTCCTTTGGCAATAACGCTGTTGCGTTGCAGTTAAGTGGCAACAGCGAACCAAACCAACCAATCAACATAAAATATCAACATTCGAAAGGTGAAAACTCGATTTGTCCATTAGACAAGACAGGTGCCATGCCAGTAACCCTATTTCCTTTGACTTGAATGGTAACAACGTCTTGAAATTGTATCTTCGAATCAAATCGAATCGAATGGAATCGAATCGAAAGGAAAGAAAACCAAAACTCATTATTTTAATAGAATGATGCATCGAAAAAGTGCGGTTCAATCCTATCGTATCGTATCCTATCCTTTGCTAAAAATAAATAAATGCTGGCCGCCGCGCCACTGCCGCTGTTCAGTTCAACTGAACTGAGACCATGGTCCATTGGACCAACTAACCGACAAAAGTAGAAATTAAGATTAAATTATCATCTCCGATGCTTCTGTTCTGTAAAATGTGCGTTCGTCTCGTTGTTGCTTGCAAATATACTTTGCTTATATAGTTATGTGGAAAAAAAGACGACCGACGACGACGACGACGAACGAAAGAGAGAAACAACAATAAGAAGCAAGGCAGGAGTCCGGTGTAGCTATCATGGAACATGGATGGGGATGCTGTTTCTTACTGCATCCTGTTTTTAATATCTTTTGATTTTTAGATACTTTTGTGGTCATTGGATATAGTGCATTGGTATTGTATTTTTTTTTATTGTAGGTTTGAAGCTCAGAAAATTATTTGAGGTGGGAGTCCTTGATGATTTAAGGTTTAAATCTTGGAAACTTGCTTATTATATCAGTATGGTTTGAAAAGAACTCTCGTATTCTCTCAAAAATATGAGTAAGGATATTTGTTATATAAACCTAGATTTCAAGATTAGATAACGGTTGAACTCAGGATTCTAGAGAAGAACAAAAACCACTCAAAAGAAAGTAAAAAGAAACAGATCGTTCCATCGTAAAGTTGAGAAGAAAATGAATGAATTTAATGACATAAAATCTTGAACTGAAGTGAAGCGGATGCTAAATATTTTTCATATTTGTTGTTGTATCGGTTGGGATTTTATAGTTGCTCCATCATCAGTGCTACGGTTGCAGCTACGGCTATACAGCTACCATTTTAATTATTTTTTTAGCTTAATACTCTTAACGACAGGATGGGTAGAATGAATGCATGGATGAAACAGAATATGTATTTTCAAATCCAGTTTTCTGTTTCTCTCGTTTTATTTTTGAATCTCTTCTCAAATCACTTGTTAGACAGGGTGGACGGTTTTTTATGTTTTGAAGGTTATGAGGGTTTATAAGGGCTACTTGAGATATTTTTTATAATGAAACAATGACTTAATATATGTGATGAACTGGTTCTTATGAGATTTCCGAGGATATTTTCAAATCAGAAGTGAAGAAAGAAGTGTTGGGTTTCGAACACTGGCACTTCCGAGGCCAAACAGATTGTTCAATGAAATATCTTTGGCAACAAACATTGAGGAGAACAAAAATAAAAGCAAACCACTAAAAAATAGAGAAGAAAATCAAATCAAACAAGTAACAATAAAATTACAAAAACAAAAAAATCCAGGAAAATCACAAAAATAAACTTCATTAAATATTTTTAAAGATGAGAAAAGAATAAATACAAGTAATCAATAAAATTATCAAAAAATATAGAATATTAAACAAAAAATTACAAAATTAATATTTTTTTAAATATTACAAAATTTATTTAAAAAAAATAAAGAATATTTAAAAAAATATATAACAAAATTAAAAAAGAAAAAAAAAACAACAAAAACTATTAATAATAAAAATTAAAAACGAAGAATAAAATAAATACCAATAAACATTAACAAAGAATAATGAAGCAGTGCAGTAGAACTACGTTC